>JAQFZC010000364.1:0-55306 GCA_034695205.1 Dicyrtoma fusca | reverse complement strand
TATGTACATGGCTATATGCACCTAGAAGACTCTATGCTACACGCAATACGCACACACACAAAAGATAAGAACGCTGTAATACAACCAAAAACATAAGCAACAGAGTAAATATTACGCCTTACACACTTTATAGAATTATTGCCTCCAAAAATTAAAAATGTACGCACAAAACAATGATACAGGGAAAAGATCCATCGAAGACCCAAATGTGCGAGTCAATCAAGATTTATGTAATCAATGTGTATGAACTGTATGTAGCGCACTGTGTAGAGAGAAGAGTTCAAAGAACAAGAGTACTTATGTAATTATGTATCTATGACCAACACTAATTATTTCTTTGATCATCTAAATGATAGGGTACTCAGAACTAATTGTATGTGCATATTTTAAGAGTGTTTTGGATCAATACGGGAAGATTGTTGTGTGTGTGTACAAAGTTTCATCCAGCCAAGTTAGCTGTAGATTTATTTATTTATTTGTTTCTTTGACAGTTTAAAATGACAATGAATCACCGGAAAAATACATACATAGAGGGCTATTCATTTTTTATTTCACATTAATTTTTAAAGGGTTCTTAAGATTTTCCTGGCAAATCCCCGGATGGTCCTTTCTTTCGAGCTCTCTAGCAGGTAAGTGGTGGTACTTGTACTAAAAATAGGATCCTCATTGTGTATGAATCGTCTAACCGTAAAACGAGTTGAGTGTATAGGAATATATTATGCGAAGATATTGAGATACGATATTTAAACAGTACAGTACAGAGCACATGTCCACGTCCTTTTCACATTGAATCCTTCTCAAGAGAAAAGGATCGAATTACATATATGTAAAACTGTTGATGCATAAAAAAAATAAATAGGAAATTCAAGCCTCAGGTACGACGCTTAGGTGCAATGTAGGTACATAGCCGATAAAATAAAAGAACGAATTTTGAATTTGGAATCTTAATTGTTGTCCACTGTCTGTGGAGACAAGGAGCTGATAGTGCACATGACATGGGGACCCCTTGCACTTCACACACTTCACACACATCAAATGGGTTTTCGAAGAAAGAAAGAAAGAATTCCTTTTTCAATTCTCTCTGAGACACTGACTCGCTCATTGAAATAAAAACGACGACGATGGGCCAGGGGGACAAGTTTATACATAAACTGGCAGGTAACCAACCAGGCAGTCAGCAGATGCTCCGAAGAAGAAGGAAAAGAAGTAAAAGAATCTTGAGCTCCTCCATCAAATATGCATGAAGAACACGATGGACATAAATTAACTATGGATGTGAAATTACTGGAGAGAAAAGGTGTTCTTCTCCAGTCTCCGGCCCAGACAGACAAAGGCTCACACTCAAGAATAGGAATAGAACAAGAAGGAAAAAAAAGATTCTAAAGGGACATCTGCATGATTGCTCTATATATGCAGATATCGAAAATCCATCTAAGAAACTGTGCCGCTTACTTTTGTCTTGGGCTCCGTCTTAACGTGCTTTCCACATTATACGTCCTTTTTGTTTTTGTTTCATAGAATATAGAACAACATGGATTTCTCTTAATAAAAATCCATGTCCCATTATTCGTGTTATGATCGAAATGGAACGGAAGTGATTCGGCAGAAATAAAAGGGATCAAATTAACTCCCTATAGGAACTTATACCGATTATTAGCATCGCATCGCCAAATTACAATTTTATATTTTTACAAAACTTTACAGTCAAAACAACCACGGGGTTTCTACCTCCTTCGTGCCGGTGCCGGTGCGGTGGTGTAGGTGAATAGTAAAATATGGTAGCAAAATTCTAACCCTGAAAGTTTGTCAAAATATCAGTAATTTCATCATTATTCTTTTTCTTTGTCCAGAAGGAATTAATGTCAATGGGTTTTCTAAGCTAGAAAAAAGTAAAAGTCCAGCAGTTGTTGAGCATATGAAAGGAGTTATTGATGTATTCGTCAGGTTGAGAGTATGGCTTAGTGTGGGCCTAGACTCCAGACCTTTGATTAATTTTAGAATCAATGAAAAAAATGTGCCTTGGACTTGACCACATGGATGGAGACAGGTAGCCTTGGCCTTCTCATTTGGTTGGATCCCATCTGTTGATGACTAGAGACTTCCGGTGGATCCTCCTCTTGATCCGCATGCATAAAAACTTGAATGCATAATGCATCTGCCAAGTTTTCTGTGCCACTGGTCTATAAGTTTCTAATTTGGTGCAAAAAAAAATATTGAAGTTTATCAAATGAATTTTTTTACACTCATCTCGTATCTCGTAGTTTATAGTTTGTCTGAAAGAAAAACTCTTCAAACTATTGCCTGTACCAATGTATGACCGCCGACCATCCCAACGAAAGTAGCATGTGAGGATGGCAGTTATACCTCCTTACATGTAGGTCTGTATTTTATGATACGGGACATATGCAAGAGCCCATCCTAGGATGGAATTAATAACGAATGCAGTCATAAAAACGTCAGTTATACAGATACAAGCTCTAAAGTAAATAATGGAAAGTGTAACGAAAGGATACACAGCAAACCTACACGTTCTAATGATACAACACTTAATTAATTGCTATTGCCTCACCGACTGTGTGCCTACTAAGGTACATACATAGTGCCCAGTCGACACATGGATACAAATACGACACGCGTGCCTTCATTTTTTTCCCTCCAACTAATAATCTTTCGAACAAACTGCTGGTCACTTTCATGATAATTTAGCGTAGCCGATTTTTTTTTCTGTTTTATTTTTTTTTTGCTACCCTTGTTCATTTACTGGAAGACTCATTTCATTTTGTTTTGTGGTTTTATCCCATCTTTATACTATTGAAAGTCATGAGTCAAAAATTAAGGTAGACTTTGCAATGCAATGCGCCTTCACTCCAGAATCTTCTCATATTGTGAATGATTTAATGCCAGACGGTCAGCGTACGAGTGAATCTTGTAGTGCACACACACTCCAACAACTCTCACTACTTCTTCTTTACCAATGAGTGTATCTCCATGCACAAGGCAAGAAGATCGACACTGTGGTGTCGAAATATATATAGAGTGAATTAAAAAAAATGTACATGCACGTTCCCGTCAAAAACATTTTTAGGTCTGCCCTTAAACTTGAGAAAAAATAATGTAATCTGTAGATCCATATGTAGATATGTATTGAGTAAGAAGAGTTTGAGTTCTGGACATAATATGCACAGAAAAAAAAACTATGCGCGAGCGACCAAGGCAAGATCCCAACAAGACAAGAATTGGATGCTACACAATATTAAGGCAGTCATTAGAAATTAAATTAAGGTGTAGTCAACAAGTCTACAAGTTATTCATGCTTTGGAAATATGATCCACGAGAGATATACATAGGCGTGTGAGTCTTTTCAAATATCAAGCGTGCAGTCTGCAGTCTACAGTGGAGTCTATCCAATCATCCATGTAAGAATACGAATACCTACGTAAGATTATTATTTTTTTTGAGGGGCTTCTTGGCACTGCGTAAGGACTATGTAGTTCAGTTCCTAGATTGATTTTTTATGCCCTTCTCAATGAATGGCCATTGCCGTCCGTCATCATCTCATCATCAGCATCATCGTCATCATCATATTATGATCTGCAGCATGAGGAGCATTTTAGTTTGACTGGCCAGTTTCAGACAATAGGTCTCTGGTGCTTGTGGGTACTCACTCACAATTGTAATGGCGAGAGCAGATGTGTGCAAGTATGCAAATGATTTGGGTCTACGAAGTGTGTGTGGATGGTAATTTAAAGTTGTCAGTTTGACTTGGGATCGCGTGCGGTTGATCTGTGGCTTGAGTTACTTGTAATAATTGTAATACAATTAAATGTGGATGCTCATTTCGTTATCTCTAGCTGTAGCAGCTCGTTAGAATTTACAGTATAGAAATGAATACTGCATCACAACTCAACATTTATGGGGACTGAATGTAGGTGGGTAGGTATAGGAACTTTCCATTGAACTGGCATGATTAGCATAATGGAAATTCATTTACTTGAAATTCTACCAGAATGTCCGGTCTGCTCTGCTCTGCTCTGCTGCCATGTGAGCCCACTAAATTTCATCCCTCCAAACCTCTTCTATTTTTGGCAGGATGATCTTCATGAACATATATACGACGGTGTAGTGGACTCTGGTGCATCTTGTGACGCTCTTCTGTGGGTAATGATACATTTTAAACCGTTGATCTGACTCGACGAGATGGTGGAGGTAGGTAGGTGGGTAGGTCCATACCCACTTGTACGCTCTGTGCACATAATTGCATAATCATCCATTATTGCAAAAAGTGAACCAGCATCAGCATCAGCAGTTCAGCAGTATATATATTTATAATTATCTAGATACTGCTCTTATCACACCGTTTGCCTTGTATCTCTTTCTCCATCTGTGTGTACCCATCTGCAGGTAGCCAGACTGACACAATTCTAAAGCTTCGATAAAAAAAATAATCCAAATATAAATGGTACGAGTCCTACTAGTTACTAGAATATACACGTCTGGACAGGAACGTAGGACGTATGCCGTTGATAATGATGGCTTAAAAAACAATAAGAGGTCGTATTGAAATATAAGGAATGATGATGGTTCCGTGTTTTAATGTTTACTCGTAAGATTTATATCGTGGGTGAAGAAGTATTGTGGGATAAGACCAGAACCCCTTACTGCCCCATTTTGACACAAGTCCACCTTTTACTTATTGTTGGAAGGTGAAAATACGGTACTTGACACGTTTCAATAATCGTAAAACTAGTATTTCCACTTTTAGAAAATACTAACCATGGTATTTACACTTTCGAAAATGTGTAAAAGGTGGTATTCGCACTTTTCAAAAAGAACAGCGCTGGTATTTACACTTTCAAAGATGTGTGAAAGGGGTGTTTGAACTTTTTAGAGAATATACTGACCATAGTAGGTATTTACACTTTCAAAAATGTCTAAAAAGGGATATTCGTACTTTTCAAAAAGAGAAAAACTGGTATTTACACTTTCAAAAGTAAGTGAAAGCGGTATTTGTACTTTTATAAAATACTGACCATGGTATTTACACTTGAAAAAATGTGTAAAAAGTGTCCAATGCACTATTCAAAAAGAGCAAAGTGTGAAAACCAATAGTATTCGGACTTTTTATAAACACCCAGGTAAAAAAAGTTGTTCGTTGGAGCGTTCTGCAGAATGGTATTAGTGAGACGCTGGACTTGCGTCAGAAGGCATCTTCACCCACGCTATGTCTGCCTACTATTAGGATGACATTGATACTGTGTCTGTTGTGAATGTGAACGTTATTATGCCTCAAGTCTTAGTTGAAACACACACCTGTCATTTTCTGCCACAGCCCAGAAATATACGCTGAGGGCGAGCTGAGCTCAATGTCAAGGTTAGCATTCATTTTTATACCCTTACATGTCTCACGCATTGGAACGCATAGTGATGGACGGCCAGTGATGAGTGGAGTGGATTGTACTAATCTTCTGTACTACAAGCACTGGATTCTAATCTTGTCTACAATTCTACAGACACAAGTAGCCAAGTAGGCTCGAGTCTTGTGGACTGTTCTTGTCCTGTCCTGCCCTTCAATGCAAACTTCTTCAAGCTTTTGTTTTTGCGAAATTTTTGTAGAAAAAAAAGTCAATGTCAAAGATCTCCTGAGACATTGTTATTCCAATTATACCATAAAGTAATTGTTATTATAGAACTTATGGCGATGAACTCACTCAATTCAAGAAAAATACACACTGTCTTATTCTATTCAGACCGTAAGGGCTTTCCACCAGAACGCACACCAACAACGCCTACGACTGACATTCACCGGGATTAATTAACTCCATAGGTATGTACCGTGTGTGTGTGGACACTGTGAGACTTTGGAACTTTGAATTAATAACAAACAATCGTAATTACTACTATAATTATAATGTACCTTTGCTAATGCGAGTCTAAGTAAGTTGGTATTATCAGAATCAGCATCGCTCTGCCTTCATTTCTACTGTTGCATGCATCGCAATAGACAACCACAACCTACAGCCTCCAGTCAGCCAGTCGCATTAGAACGGAATTTTATGAGTTTGTCAAGAGTATTTTATAACGTTAGTAAATCCTTGACTGTTCGTTTAATGTGAAATAAATGTACGTCTCAGATTTTGGGATTTTCTTGACTTAATTTATAGAAATGTAGTTTGAGAGAAAAAATGCTGATTAGGGAATGAACATGAAAAAACGGATGACGGAGGGAGAAGGCTCAATGAATTGTGGGTTGACTTGTACGGAAGGTATGCAATGTCATGTACTCCTTGATAGCATGTGAGAAATTTTAGACAGGCCGATACACTAGCCAAAGATTGTCGGTATGAACAAATAGATGTTATCCCTGGAGTCTCTTATCAATATCATAATTCTTACGAAGCCCCTGGAGCACGGGATAAGGAGAAGGAAGCCGAAGAAGCAGAAGAAGAAGAGTAGATCCAAGAAAAAAGAAAATCATCCACTTTTCCTTTGATTTGGTTAAGTAAGCGTAATTTGTTTGCCTAGCGGTATCTGTCAACTTGTATTATATATCCCAGAGTAAATATGTGGAGAGACTGTTCCATAGTAAACAGATGACATGACCACTTGTACTCACTTAACCACAACCTCAAAGTACAATGGAGCTCAATATAAGTTGCGTACATAAGCACACAGCACTCTCCCTCTGTCAATAGTCGATAACAAGTGGAATAAATCCTTAAATAAACGTTTATATAATTTTTAACTGGAATTAATGTGACTTTGACTCATTATCCAACAGCTGTACTATTAATAATAAAAAGTTTATACGAATTTAAGAAACTTATTGATTCCCCCATCCCACCTGCATCATCTTATCAATCCCACAGCCAGCTCTTCTAATTTTAAAAGAACAGCAATAATTACCCAGTAGCTAATTAAACTCAAAAGTGCAATCAGTCATAAAAGTCATAAAGTCAGGGACGTTATAAAAAAAATACACAGGTATGTGGAAACTAATGCGCTAGTTCTACTTAAACTTGACCAGAAATTCCACGATTTGAAACATAAAATCCCAGAGATGGTCTATTTATATAGTCAAGGCCATACTTGCAGTTCAGGAAGGAATATTATATTGAATTTTTCATCTGGAATTTTGAAATACATCTATGCATCTATAATAGTGCATGCATAGCCGGCCCTGCTCTGCTGCTGGTTCTGGCGTTGGTTCGTTCGTTCCGGTTCTAGTTCTTGTGACTTGGTGAGAAGTATCTCTGGTTAGTTGTATCACGCATCAACCATAAAAATCCCTAGCTTCCTAATTATGTTTAGCTGTAAATAATTCTTACAATACGTCCATGCAGTCGTATACTGCACCACCACACATGCTATAGCACTACACCTATACATACCTACCCCCTCGTAATTATATATTCACTGCCAAACAACAAAATTAAGTTGTTGAACACGACTCTCATGTAGTATCTGATTTAGTGCTTCCATAATTATTTGTTTACCAATTTGTGGGTACAGTTATTGAATTCCAAATATACACATTTTGTATTCATATTCCGAGACATTCTCCGAGCTCACAAAACACGTAACCAAAACTGTTGACTCCAATACTAACAGCGTTCCGGGTTGAACTCATCCAGAAAAATTACGAATACCCACACGAACGAAGAAGCCGAAGCGCCATATTGCTGCTACTATACATACCCCTCACGTTATATACTACAGTCAGTACGTACATAAATGTATGCTGCGTTGTGTGACGAATATAATTGAATCGAATAAATTGTAATTCAACAAAGAAAAATATCACACATACATTTTAAAATATGCACGGGAAAAGTTCAACAAGTTACAACAACCGATACGTAAGTATATAAATACGTACAACAGCATATAAATTTATAAATAAAACAGGTGAGGAGGCTGAAAGAATAAATGGCAATGCAACGTTATTAATAAGAAATGCTCGATGCTCAAAATTCAAATTCGAAACACGACATGATACCGCATCGAACACCTACTATGATATAATGCAATAATGCCCCATACTACATTGAGCTCCAAAACTCACCTGAGAATACAGATGAAGTAATCATGGAGGGAACGGGAAGGTGAATCTTGAAATAAATCATTTCAGCTCTAATCTTCATAGCATATGAAATTCCATCTTGAGGTAAGAATTGCGAGAAGGAAAAAAAAATGTCGAATGCAGATACATACTTTGTGAACTGCGCAAATACAAAATAGTCGGTTTCCTCTGATTAAATTTGAGGAAGAGAAACTCTCGTCTCGTGATTAGGGCTGCATTGCATATTACATATATATTGGGACGAGCTGCCTTACGTCAACCCCAACGATTGATGGATCTAAAATATGATATAATTATGCTCTAGATTCAAGATACATCCATTTCTGGCCTTGTTACAAAAGAAAGAGAGATAAGTTCCAATGAGCCACGAAAATACACTGACACTGGGGGATACAGTACATTCTGGGTAGGTGTGTACATCTCATGTCGACGACTGCACGCAATGTGCAATGTAAAGAAAGCTCGTAAATTGTAATTAGTATTGATTTCGTCACTGTCATCGCGTTCATTGCTATTCCCACTGCTTTGATAAGGGACCTGGCTTGTCATGAGTAGCGTGGGTTGGTAGGTGCGTTTCAAGCAGAAGAAAACCCGTAAAAAGTTAATTGTATCGGAGTTAGGTAATTTGTTATTACGATCACATGTGGAACAATCACTCACTGCGTACTTAGCACTTGCATCTAAGTTATGTGTCACCGAAATTGACGTGCAAGTAATTAGCTAAAAGAAATCCACCATTTAATTCACAGAGGATACAAAAAGTCCACGTCACAAACCAAAGCATTGAGCAAGGTCTCCACCGTGTATGTTTGTACATTCATACATAGGTTTCTAAGAAGACGTTATTCAGTTGACAAAGTTAGCTTATCATTTGTCAGAGATATAATTGGTTGATTAAATATTGTAATGTAAGTTAAAGGCGCATTTTACAGATATTATATGGATACTGGCTACGCTTTCAATGGGATTTAGCCTGCTATTCATCGGAATTTAAGTTCCACATTAATGAAGTAATGACGCATAAATATACGATGATGAAGGCAAGCAACCTTAGATTTTTTGTTGTGGTGTAGTTGACTCTCCCTCGACTCAGCATCCCACCAAATCCAATCGTCAATCGTAAATAAATAGTAAATTATAAATTGCAGAGCCCCTTAATTATTATTCTACGACCAAAAAATGACAAATATATACACATCCACTAAACAAAAACAGTTGACTTTCCTAAGGAAAAGATATCCTTGAAAAAGTTACGTTATCATAACAAAATTATTAATGCTGTAAAAATATATTATATATAAGCTAGATTACAATTAACGTCAAAGTGACTGTCGTGTCATTTCGTGTGGTAAGGAAGTGCTTATACAACTTTACTAAATCCCTCTCTCATTAATGTCCTGATACCACACGATGCCGAAGACGCTGATACTTATGTAAAACAAAACTCGCCGAGGAGGTGAGAACATGCAAATGGAAGACGTTACATAAAAGTACATAATTACTTGGGTAGGGACAAATGAACAGAGATATATTCCCCTAACAACATATTACGAGCATGAAGATTAGCTAACAAATAATCATCGCGAAGCTTATTTCTTCCCTCTTTAATGTTACATTAAGACGAAGTGTAAAAGGTAATGTTATCTTTTTTTTGTGAGAAGTCATGGCATCAAAAGTCAAAAGAGCTTGTAAAATGACCATCAATAATATTCCTCATTGAAGTTGATCAAAATTTTAATGGCGTAGGTCACTGGCCAAAGGAAATAATTAAAAGAGATGGTAGTATAGTGCATTGAGTGTATTGAGTCTTATTTGCTCAGTTGCAGGTGATGTATTTCCCAAGGAGGAAATAAATTAAATTGATACTCGTATTGATATCACTAACTAGCTCTCATTCCTCTTACAAAAACATGCATAGCAGTCCCTGCATTTGTATTGACAGTAAAAGTTATTGCATTTGGAATTTTTTTGTTGGTTTCAATGTGCAATCAATAATATGTTGGTACACCTTCATCCTCTTGCATAAGTATGTACATAAGATGACATTACATACCCAACCTAACCGATGTGCATCTCTAACGATAATTTAGAGCGTCTTATAGAAGTTCCTGCGGTTTTTCATTTCGGTTTTTATTCTTGTTTTTTTTTCTTCGACTTTTAATGCTCCTTGCTTTGTCTTTAGCCAGAATTATTAATACATACACATGTTGACTCACTTACTCGTATTTACATACCATGGCTTTGTACAGTCTAGTTAAAAATCATTTACATAATATATGTCTTAAGAACAGTTACAAATTACCACAAATAAAGACCAATATAATCCTATATTATGTGTAATTATGAACGTGTACCGTATTTTCCCTTTTATATCAACATACCACACTTTCAACATTTCAACAATTTCCCATTTGCACTCAATTTTGTATTTAAATTAATTAATTATTACATTCGCTTACAATTCCCGCACTTCTTACTTACATAAAATGAACGTACTACTCACTATGAGCATTATTAGCTTCAGTGCCTCAATTGCTTAACTAAAGTTTGTGGTGTGTGTGTGTGTGTGATTTGACTAGTGAATTGAATTTCAAAGAAAACATCACATTCATCCAAAATTGAAGAAGCTGTAAAAGCTTATATAAACATGTTCATCGAAAAACTGTGGATGCCTCAATGTAATGGACAGTAAATATTAAAAATTCCAAGTATAGATGAAGAACATTAAATACAATAATAATATGACAATAATACGATGATAATGGTTGAGGTACATTTGGTATTATCAAAGTACCTACTTAATATAACGTAATATAATGACTCTACGGTTATTGTTACGCTGTTATGTTATAATAACCCAAGAAAACAGCATTTATTACTTCTTATCGAGAGGAGAGAGACTCGATCAACTAATGACTAGAGGAAGGATTACTGTTTTCTTGGAACACTACTACATACAACCAGTCATGTTTGTAAACAACTAGTTTTTCTTTGAGGACAATAATGCAATAATAATGAAATGTACAGATTACAGATAAAATAAATGGATTTTCTTTCTGCTTGAATATTCATAATTATATTGACTTGTTAGTTAGTAATTTTTGAGACTTTGAGTTAGTTGACTCCATGGTAGTGGATGATGATACGTAGAAAAAAAGGAGCATCTTTTTTCTTCCGTGCCTTTATGTACATACAGCTTCAGTAGTGCACAGAAGATGAAGAGACTCCTCCTGTTACTAATATAGAAGGAAAAGTCCTATTTTAATTTAAAATACATACGCTTACTGTCATATTAATCAGTAATTTACCACATTATTGTATGTACTACGTCTACACAGGGAAGTATTAACACTAATCCTCACTCCTCACGTCAGTAGATATTAAATAATTATACTTAAACTATATATAATACTCCATACTCTTTTTTTTTAAATTATGAGTCTGACGCGCAGTAATTATACTTAAGTTTTTAATTCTTTGCAAAATAATCTCCCAATTAATTTTACTTAGGTGGATGAATATTGTTTTTTTTTTATATAAAAATCACAATTAAAGATGGCTTTTGTAATATTTCATCTTCCCTTGCAGTACTTGCACTATTCATAATCATATAATTACATTAGTTACCCTTCCATACGGTTTCCAAGACTGGGACTGTGACCTCCGTCCAACTCAACACACACACACACAATATAATATGTTGATCGTGAGAGATTTATATTTCCAGTCCTTTTTTATACAACACTTTGACTAGTCAATTTCATACATGATGACGTAAATATTTGTATAAATGTTACTTAATTCCTACGTTTATACAGTGGGACTGGGAGTAGACGCTACAGACACCATCTCCAACACAGGATAATAACTCAAATCGAATCAAATCAAAGGAATAAAAAACTTGAATGGAAACAACAACAACATAGGAATACATTGTACATTGAGGAAACTGTATATAATAATTAAAATTAAATTTGTTATTTCCCTGGAATACTGCACCATCATTTAACTTGAAGTACTTTAAGTGGCAAGAACAACAAAAAATGAATCAATAGCAACAATACTGGAAGTAGGTTGGGACTTGCACGCAACACGGGAAATTCTAGTTTTTGCTTTCCTAGATTTTTTGTACATCTATAATTACTGTATCGTCTGTGAAGATTCAATGTGTCCGAAGTTCACAAAATGCTACAGATCACTGGATGGACTTGGGGCACATTGTAATTTAGTAGAAACTGTGAACTTGGGACATATTGCATCGACACTGACGATACTAAATACTCTCTTACATCATATGTCAGAGTGTTAGACCGTATTGGAAAAATTAAAATTAAATTGGAAGCAGCAATAAAAAGATAATTTCTGAGATCTCAATTACACAGAAAAAGTGGCAGCTTTTAATTAAATACTAACAAAGAAGTCAATCATTCTAATTTAGTACATAAAAAGAAGACTTTTAGATCCAACGTGAGATTTATTGGAGTGTTGAATCTGGACAACGGTGACGCCGAACACAGAACGTACAGCAGTCTTCATACAAATCTCGTCATCTGCTGACTCGCTGCACAACTAAGAAAAGCAGACTGCCGTGTTTACTGCGTCGTAGTAGAGATGGGATCCAAAGCAAGCACTGTGCGTCACCTCCATGGCTTCATTTTATTTTTAAAACGTGATGGAGTAAAGATTATTGTTTTTATTTGTTAAAGTTTAAAGTTTATTTTTGGATTTGGAAGTTGATAGTCTTTTAGTACTGCGTGAAGTTTCCAAGCAATTAAAAGGAATTTCGAATTATCTGTAGAATTATCTGTAGACTGTATTCATTTATAATATTAGTCATGTTTAATAATTTTTATAAATACGAAATTCGAATAGCATCGTCCCAGATCACCAAATTTTGATCCATACACGTATAACTAAGTACGCCCCTTGTATATCTATATAATTATGCACTAAAACAGACACACAAGTATGTACGTCCTAAATGTAGGTACTTATAATTATTAGTTTACAGTTAAGATCAGAGTTGAAGACACTGACTCTCACTTAAAAAACGTACACTGGCTCACGACGAGTTACTTTAGTCAAGGAAGGTTAAGCTGGGACTTAAATGTATGTACAGAAGACTATGTAGGTATGTGTATGACTGGAATATATTCTAGAGATGGAATCGTAAAGTCGTAATCATAAACGGTACTTAAATTGTTGAGAGAGAAGTCTTGGTACACAGCACACACTAGTAAGTCATTATTATATCAGTATTCTTGTCTACTTAATTGTAGTGAGTAATTAAGTATTAGTATCGTTTTAAGTTTAGTTTTTTTTAGTTTTAGAAGTGGAAGAGGTGGCGATAATTTGTTTTTTTTTAGTTTGTTTCCGAATAATACGAAGGGAATTTTCAAAAAAGTGTTTTAGCTGTAAGACCATAACTTGATGAGATTGGCGACGGATTTGGAGTCAGCATAAGTGGAGTGAAGGAGTGTGCGGAAGGAATCACTGGAGATTTTGATGGCGATGGATTCCCACGTGGAGAGGACACGGATGACCCACCACACGGATGCATTTTCCCAACTGGAATTAAAATGGAACAATAAACAAAAACATATTAGAATCTACGCTGTAACAATAATTTGAAGGGTTAAGAAATCTAAGAATTTAGAATGCGAGCGTGTTAAAATAACTTAAGCAGTGGTGGCTGGGATTTGTGATTTGACATCTTAACTCAGTGACACCGTATAATGTTTTTTATCCAAAGAGAGTCAAGAGTAATTACATTTGTACGAGTATTATAAAGAGTTGACATTTGACCTGGGCATTGTTTTTATAGTCAGTAGTCGAATCTTCGGTTATGCAATTTTATCGTCTATTAAGAGGCAAAATGCTGTAGATCATTTTAATTTAACAAAATGTTAAACCTACATGCATAAGTAGAGGAAATATGACACCAGTTTTTGGGAAGTAGCACAGCTACAGACTGTGACACTGAAACGACTGGAAATGGGATTACAATATCTAGTGATGTAAGAATTTCCAAATGTTTGATTGATTTTTTTGAAATTGTTTTCAGAGCCCTTCCTGTAAAATCTCAAACTACAAGTTCCAGTAGAGGAAGTGAGAAATGGTATATTTTCCCCAGAACTACTTGTGCCTTTAGTTTCCTTTTTACGAAGTACCTAGTTCTATACGCTGTGAGTGTAGAAGACTATTCTTTAGAGTCCTGAAAGAATATACATTACATATGGAGACTGTTTGTATAGATGTATAGATACACTCTACCAAATCTCATTAAAAAAGGATGTATTTTTCATTTGGAACGCATTAAAACCCCACCTAGAATGCATTTAAGCCACTTTGATGAGTACTAAATGCGTTTTTAATGCGTTCCAAATGAAAAATGCATCCTTTTTTAATGAGATTTGGTAGAGTGTACTTACATTGTGAAGACTGTGACTGTAGAGGGTAGAACCTACGAGAGCACACGGTAGCTTTTACTATATAGTTAGTGACTTTTGACGTCCCTATATAAGTTCCTACTTCCGTTAGACCGTGAGGGTCTACGATCAGCCGAGAATACGGAGGCTGTGAATAATTGATGCTTAGGGATTTCCCAGTGAGAAAGGAAACCATTTCAATTTGTAGTGCTCAACAATTAGGATTTCATGTGCTCATTGAATCCGGCAGTAGAACTTCCTTTTCAGTCATATCTAGATTTCACATTTCCTACTCTGTATCTCTGCTTAACACAAAATCGAAACGCAATCCTTCAGCTACTCGCACCTTTTTCCAAACGTCTCTGCAGTGCATTGTCCATGCTTGTACAATCCACGTTTTTGTTAATGTTGACAGTGAAGGACTAGCGTAGGACTTTGTTCAGTTTGTTATTAGTAAGAATTCCTTATTTCTATAGCCTATTTTGAATCTATTTCCAATCGTAAGAAAAAACGTAGAAAACTTAAAAGTAACCTCTTGGATTTAATTGTGACGCAATATTGTAGAAATCAAGTCAGGTAGCTTAAAAGCTATCAACTGTACTTAAGCTTGCCATGACTCATACATTTCCCAATGCCAGTACATACCATCGCATCGGGCTGTAAAATTGACCTCAAAGTTCTAAATTATGGCAAAACTTAAAGAAGGTTTTAACAACATCATTTTAATACCACGTAAAAGCAGAATATATATGTAGTGCATCTAGAACGATGAAATATATGGGCAAAGAAATGAAAGTGAACTATCGCATCTGCAGTCAGAGAGTCAGAACTACAGACAGAAGTGCACTGCATATAAATTTAGAAACTTGCAATGTCTTTCCTAATGCAACGTAAGACTGCCTCATTCACCACCAGCACAGCACCGCCATGTTAGAAGCCGTAAAAATGAATGTACAGTTGTAAACCATTAGTCAAAGATAAACTGACTATTTTACTTCCCATCACCAATTTCTCCCATCCTAATGGTGTAGATTCTACCCAGTTTTCAATTTACATTCAAGCTGATCTCACGTCAATTTCTGATACATCTATAAAATAAAAAGTTGTATATCACGTCTCCTCACATACTCACATGGCTGACCAGGGAAAATAGTGCACCGTATTTCCGCAATTATTTCCCCGAAGGGATTAATTTTTGAGGAGGGTCGAAAGCCTTGGGGAGTACATTGGGGCTGTGGGATGTGAAAGGAGGAAAAAATTGTTGTCACAGTTTGGGAAAGAAGCAATTGAGGATGTTATCATTGTGAACTCCCAATATGTTATGGTAACAAATTTATTCTCCATCTAAATCCAATTAAGTGACGTTGTAAACGCATTTGCAAGTAATTCAATTCATCAGTCAATTATGCATTCCATTCAGTGTAGTTCATGAAACTGTTTTTACGCTGTCCTTATTTTCCGCATCTTTTCATCAAACCAATACCTGGCTAACAATAACACTAATAAAAATGATATACATTAGAATCAAAATTGTATGGAAATTACTGAATCGTATAATACATATGCTGTTTACCTTGAATTACCTAATTCAATTCAAACAGTTAAAATCTATTACACACACAATATTGCCTGTAAAAGTGTCCAGTAATTAAATTGAATTATAGCTCGTTCTAAAAATACGCCTTAGCCCTTGTCCTACTATAATTAGTCGTCGTAATGCAATTACAACAGTGCAGTGCAGTACAGCATTGCTAACTACTGCAGGCAATCCTTCCCATTCTGAATGCATAGAGGAGTGGGTCACAAATTTACTACTGTATTGCTACTTTCTTAAGAAAGAAAATTCCAAATGGAGTAAAGGACAGAAGCAAAGGTTAAGGATACTTTAGGTAGGGATACTGCAATGCATTGGGAAGCTGTACGAAAAAGTCGGTTGATCAAATAGTAGTGATTGCGAGGCCATAGATTCCATGAGAATTAAAGATGATATTATAGGAAAAGTTTAAGGGAAAGACAGTCTGAGATTGGAGGTATTTAAGTGGGCTCTTGCTGTATGTAATTGGTGGAAGTAGTGGGCTGGACGGAGTGTGTAGGTGCTCATTGGAATAGAGAGACGGAAGGTGTAGGAATAGTTGGCTTGGGAGGCTGGAGAGCTGAAGAGCGAATGTGTGTGGTGGTTGGGAAGAGATTCTGAAGAGACTTGAGAAGAAGGACTCTGACTCTGCTCTGTGCCTCGCGTCGCTTGTGACGGTTTAATCTAGGAAATTGCGGCTCGCATTGCTTCCAATCGTTTGTTTCTATTAACGTCAGGAACGCCGCTCCGTGCCACATGATGCCCCAGCCAAGGAAGGAAACCAAGCCAGAGAGAGAGACAGAGAGGAAAAATAAAGAAAGCCCCCCGAAACAAAAATTATAGCAGTCAGCCATCCCCAGGAATTATTCCGGTCCTATCCCCCATATAGCTTATTTATTATCTCTCCAAGTACTATGAAGGCAGGGTATCGCAACCATAGGATCATTCTAAAAAAAATCTACCTAACATCTTTTAGATTTCCACTCCAGCCACTGCTGCTGCTACTACTACTACGATACTACTCAGTTCTTCTATCAGTATCTCCGCTAATAGTAGCTACATACATAGTGCTTGTGCTGTGACAGGGGGCTATCCAGTTATTATGAGGTCATAGAAGTAAATTTTTGTATTTTTGAAATGGGCAAATAGCATACGTTAAAATCTTTATTTATAGGTAGGTATTTGTTGTACTTTTGAACAAGGCTAGTTTAGTTATTTTTACACCTTTGTAACAGGATCAAATCAGTAGTTTTTGTACTTTTGAACAAGGCAAACTCAATGTTTTACATCTTTTCAAAATGTTCAAATCAGTATTCGTCCTTTTGAAAAGGCTAATTTGTTGTTCTTAAAGCCTTTTCAAAATGTTAAAATCCTGATTTGCCTTCTTTTTGAAACACCTATCCAATCCCTAATGATCACAGACCATTTCCTCACGTCTACGTCCTTAAAAGACGTCAAAGTTGCCAGGCTCCCAGAGTACAGTTAAAAGCATAGGTGGAATATACTCATTATGCCTACGTGAACGGGCATAGGTGCTGGATTCCCTCTTCGTGCATGACTTTCACAGAATTACAGAATTAACCACTTTTGCTCTAACTTGCTATTTTAGGTTTTTGAAGGGAGGTATACACACACACGGTCCCGGACCCGCCAACCACACTCCTTTCCCACATTACCATGCATACATTACGTGAATGAAGATGATCATGACGTATATCGCAATTGCTCCCACAAGCCAGCTTCTCCTTCATCCACCTTCACTTTCGTCCTCATTTTCCTCTCCACAATTACTACCTTACGACCTTCAATCTACATATCCCAGCACGGGTTTAGATCGCATTTACCTAGTCCGCATTCCCAACTAGGTATCTCTCTATCTCTCCCATCAAATCATGGGAAGCCAGCGGAAGGAAGGAAGGAAGGAGCCGAGTTTGTTCAACTGCACAAGGTCGATGAAATCCTGAACATTTATATTTATCAACTCAACCACTGACCACACGTAACAGTTACCATTTACCACCGACTCACATAACCATTGCCCCAATCCTCTCTGGTTCTCCATAATCCGAGCTCTCCTAGTTATTTATGTCCAGCCCGCACCAGTGCAGTGCATACGGACTCTATATAAGCCAACTACGCTAATCCCAGCCACGCTCATACATTTATTTACTATCTCACTTATTCATGTATGGGTATAATAATTGTCGGAGATCCTTACCAGAGTACAGCGTACCTGACGAGTCAGATTGCTTCCCATTTTCTTTAGATGTTTTGCTGTGATTTAACTCGGGATTCCCTTGAGATTTCAAATTGGAAGGATTAACACCGTTCTCATTACCACCACCCGTCGAATTATTATTGTTCGAGACACTTCCTTGTTGAGATCCATTTGAACTACTGTTCGAACTCTTCTGCTGTGCCAATCGTTCCTGCTTCCGGAACTTTGCTCTTCTATTTTGAAACCAAACCTGAAAGAGAGTTGTACAAATATGTATTAAAAACCTGGAAAAATTAATAGCTGCAATGTAAAATATAGCTTATATATATGTACCTACTCGAATGGTTAGGTAATTACAATCTAGTTTTTTTATTTTCCTTTTTATGACACGTTTTAAGCTCATGTGTACTCACTATACAACTCGTGATTGGGATCAAAGTCAGAGTGAGCTAATAATCTAGTAGTTAACAAGGTAGTAACAATTCAGTAAGTGACAAAAAAAATAATGCTTGTTCATCTTCCAACCAAATAATGTCCTTAAAAAAACTGAATGAAGGAACATTTGCTTGGAATGAATACAAAGCACCGAAGTTACGGAGGGAATGACTTGGCTGACAGCATGATTCATATGATGTGACATTTGAAAGTATCCGTGGATGGTAATAATGAACTGTGATACTGTCCCATAGTCACGTCAGGAGCTGGAAACAAAGTTTGGGTTAAGTAGGTAAACGTTGTTATTAAGCCGTCATGTATGAACCCTTAGAGCAAGCATTTACCGATATATGTACATAATGTAGTACCCACTTTTTTTTTCGCTGGAAGCGTATGAATGTCAATGTAGGGATTGTATATTTTTGTTCTTATAGTTTTGAATGAATTTCCACAGAATAATAGACTTAATAGATCGGATATTTATGGAGGGGATTACATGTTCCGCACGGAAGACCCAGAGTTACACCCCATTTACCGTCCACTGGACTCGTACATGATGGCTTTCAGGCTTTTCAGTGATGATCCTCACCGAAGAAGTTTTATTGCCACCTGTCATTGTTGACTCAGCAAATTTGCACCCTCGTCCCTCACGTTTAGATCAAATATTAATCTTTGGCCACGTGTTAAATGCATAACACTTGTCTGACAACATTGACACTTAATCTAACTGTTTCTTTTTCTCAAAAAGCTTCAAAAACCCTTGCGTCTCCCAAAAACTCACTTCATTCACAATATCTGTACTTCTCATACGGATGCGGGCTCTACAGAATACAGATAGAGTTTCCACTTATTTTCTCACTTCTTCTGTAGCTTTCAACTCTTTTTTCCGAGGAAAATACACTGCCAGGATGATGGGATGGTGATGATGATGATGGTGATGGGGAAGTAAAAGTAAAGTGAGAGCCTCATGTAAATTCATCATTCCCCCCCACAACTTCTAACACTACCCGCCATGACTTATTTATTGTGCGTCTTTCAATTTCTACGAAATCACAGACAACTTCTTGACACGCTGCAATTGGGAATCTTATAAATACTTGAATTATCCCTGAATTTTATGCATGTAGGTAGGTGTGCAATTCAATAGCGTAGCTTAACTTCGAGCATTTCTGGACCAGTTTTTGTCCAAGAATTAATATTTTTCGTTATTTGATTTGCTTCTCCATACATTCCTATCACTACCAACTACAATACCCTGTATATAAAGTAATATGGCATAAAAGGGTGCAGCTATTTTGTATTTGCGTAGATCTGTAGATCTGGGGGAAAGTCGTATGTACTAGCTAATGGTGTTTTTGTATTTATATTTGGACAGAAAACATTGACATGTGCACCGGCCGGACAAGTCTTAATCACTGTGGTGACTAAATGATGATCACCCCTTTCATATGAAGCAGAGTGTCGGAAGGCTGCTCTTTGCTTAGAGGCTTCTATTCAATCCCCTGTTTTCGAGCGAAGCAAAGGAGAGGAATGAAAGGTTCGCTCACTGATCTTCCATGTGTGTGTGTGTATGTAGACTTAATGTGGCAACAGACTAAAAACACAAGTCATGAAAATCGAATTAGATTTTTAACTTTCCGCCGTCATTGTTCCCTGGATTGGGTCAACTTGATGTATAACGTGATGGTTCCGTGAGCATCTCATGAGCCGTTCGACACTTTTATATTTATTGATATCTTCATCATTGTGTCATCTCTGGATTTCCGAGTCCTCAACCATCACCACATGTTCACTTTCACTCCACCCTCTCTCTCTCGTTCATTTCCCGAGCAAGACTTTCGAGCCGTCACAGAGCCATATGAACTATAAAGTGTCTAATAAATGCTAAATAGGTAATATCCTCATCCCATGTACCTACTTTGAATGTCTCTCTCTCTCTAGTTGGCCCTTGTCTGGCTCCTTCCCACTATGTTTAGGATACCCTTGGAAACCTCAACACTCGGGAATTATTATTAGATATATTTGTTACAGTTTCCTCTCCACTAAATAAAGGCCTCAAGATGCATGCGTACATAGGACATAGGTGCTGGTAGCTCTGTAAGTATATGTACCTACATAAATCTTGGAGGGGAAAAAATTCGAGAGACCAAAATTAAGTTAAGGTTATGGTCGAGTCCCCTGATAAAAGTAAAAAAAAAAAAACTATTTATTGAGCTTTCATTCAAAATTACGGGTTGCAACCATGTGGACTTATTATCAAATTGAAAACCGGAGCTCATTCAATCCATCGTTCTTTCATAGAATTTAAATGCCGATGCCGGTCAAGTCTGAATAATTACTTCAGGATCGCATATATTCCATATAACTGTGTAGACTTCTGCATTCAGGCTGACAAAGTTAAAACTGTATAACGAGCTATATGAACATTCCACCATTATGCCGTACCAATAACTGAAATTGCTTGAATTACACTAATTGAAATTTCTGAAATGCGCACAAAAATTCTTATCGCCAGTCAGTCATCCTTAGAAAAACCCTCTCATGTTCCTAGAAACTAGTAGAATTTCGAAATAGAGAGGAAATTAAATAAAGTAGGGGAAGAAACAAATGATAAAGAATAGCATGCATTTTTGCACAAAAGTACAGCACACCTATGTATGTACATACTGAGCAATGAACAAGAGTTGGAATAGCTTCGTGAGACAGGAGTACGTAATGATGTGATGGCTAGTTGTGCAATGCAGGAGCATTGGAGGAGAGACTTTGGGAGTTGAGACAATATTGTAGATTGTAGGTTGACTTGTATTGTAGCTGTATCTACGCTGGGTGGATGGAGAGCTGCTCCGCCAGTAGGTACATACCTATTAGTACTACAGATAGACGTCTTTTCTTTCTCGGTGGCAGGCTGGGTGGATGATTGTAAAAGGACTTTGGGAAGCTCGGGAAGATCGTTAGTAGGAGGATATGAGTAGGAGGATGGAATGAGTACGAGTTGAGGAGTATCAGTGCAGGATCTCTGATGCTGATATCTAATTTTCTTAAGTGCTCAGTATGAGATCTCTGGTGCCGCTTTTGCCAGGAACACTTTAATCGCTTACTGATGTTCACCCACCAGCTGATGCGGCTACACTCGATATTTATTTCGAATCACATCCTAATATATCTCTAACCGTGGGACCCTTGCAAAATATATTAGGTTAAGTACCATCTACATCTCCCGGACTTGTCACTTACATTTGCCTAAAATCAAGCTTACTCTCTCTCTCTCTCTCTCCCTGCACGTCTTTATCCCGAAAACGGGCTCATCCTCGACGAACGAGAAAAACTACGCTCGCATGCCTACTTCTACATCCCATGAATGCACACATACATACATGCTGTGTTTCAGAGTACACCTCAAGCAGCCAAAATTCCGACAGCAGACACTTACATTTAGTTCAAAAGCTACATACACAAACAAGGCAGACGTCTTTTTCAAGTGAGAAACTTGCGCTAGACTCCAAACTTCTTTTCTCCGAACAAGTTTTCTTCTAGAACAGTCGTCTACTTCAAGGTAAGAGAGAGAAAGAGAGATATATACATAAGAACATGAAGACTTCCGCGAGACATTTGTCTGCCCATTTCTCGATTATGTATCAACTTCTCTTTGACAAAATTAGAATGGGAATTCCTTAAGATACTTTCACTCTCCGTCCTTCCGCGACTGGCATGACTATAAGTTTGTCATCCACTCGGAATTTATCACTGCAGTCTCCTAAGTCTCATTTGGAAAAGTGTGAAATGAACCTATGCATGTAGCTAATATGTATGTAGGTAATTGTGCTTAAAGATTTTACACAAATAATTGAACTTTTGAAGTTGGTTAACTTTACAATTTAGTAAGAAGCATGCAATCCTGTCTTTCCGTCTACAAAATCCCTAGCTGCTTTATACATAGGTGTACTGAATATCCGCCAGTTCGTTTCATTTAGCTGCAAACATTTTTGTGGAACATTTACATAGAAGCCATAGAGCTTTTAACTAGTCACTATTTAATACCATGGTCAGTTTATTCTATAAAAAACAAATCGCTATTAAGCCTACAATAGAACAGAACTACAATAATGCATTGAGGCTTGTCATTCAGCCACACTTCCCATTGTAATATTCAGTCAAACTTGTCTCTTTTATTATGGAAATGTACGTACAACTTGTCTATATTTATAATTTGATTCTGTTCTGTGTAAGTACATCTTTACTTAGGACGTGTATAGACATAACAGGGCATGGTAAGTAACAGAAGCATGACCAGATAGCCGTCCATCCCCCTTCTGCTAGTATCTGTAGGCAATGAGCGAACTGACTAGTGAGCAGTATAGTTTGTCCGTCAGAACGGAGGGTCCTAACACCGTGAAAGTGAAAATACATACAAACTCGAAATAATTTCAATATTTATGAAGATACTAAGATTGAAGTGACAAGTCACGTGCTCCGTAAAGGACGTGACGGAAGTCCAGCCAACCTTCAGGAAGGAAGTACCTACTGGATATGGAGTTGAAAACAAAATCAACTACAAAATTACCTTTATCCACAGCCTGCTCAGGAGCGTGCGTTCTGCTCCCTGGAACAAAGGCGCCACGTGCCTTTTCAAGTACTTTTGCAGACACCTCCATAGAAGGATAGGTACTTGATTCACTCCTCAATGAGTTATTACAAAGATACTCTGATACACATCTCGACGCACTCTTTCCACTTTACAAGCCATTAATCTGTTTTTCAACATTCCATGCATCTTTCCATGCCACTTTATCTAATACCTATAATGTAATCCTAATCGAAAGTAGGTGTACCTATATATCTCAGTATTAGCACCAAAATGGATCGAAAAGCTTCCCATGTTTTAATCTACACAAAACTGTTTATTATATTCTTAAAATCCGGTCCTTAAATATGTAATTATGCCACTGATGTTTAAATTGTTAACCTGGTTATACTGCTATACCTACTACACTTTTAATTGCAAAACATGAAGTAGGTGCATACACCAATGTAGGTACCTATGCACATAGTACAGTATTATTATATACAACAAAAATAATTTTCGGATTACGTACCTGTACTCGAGCCTCTGTTAAATCAATTTTCATTGCGATTTCTTCTCTAGTGTAAATATCAGGGTAATGTGTTTCCTACGAATAAAAATAAGAGGGAGATGAGTTTCTCTTGACTTCACTACCACACGACATATTGCAACAACAGACTTAGTGTCAGTAATTTAGATTGCTAGATCACTAACGCTAGACATTGGAAGATGTTTAGTGTCAAAAAATAATATTGGACAGTGTTTTTTTTCTCTGTGTATTTTGTACCTGGAAAGACTTTTCAAGTTCTTTCAGTTGGGCTGATGTGAATGTTGTTCGAATTCTCCGTTGCTTCCGTTTTTCCGTCAGCACGGAGGTTGCATCTCCCCCATACATTTTGTAACTCAAGCTTGCGGCTGCAAACAAATGGTGAGGAACATCTGTAAGATATTATCGTTGACAAATGTATCTTCTCAAGTAGAATTTGAGAAAAATATATTTGAGAGAGAAAAGTTTGTACAAGTTAAGCAGTTCATACAAAGTTTAGGAAGGGACCTACAACAGCTAATTACATCATCAACTGCATGTGCAATTAATATGCAGTCTTAAATTCTTTCCTCTACAGTCTAGCTCGATCCTCCTGCATATGCATATTATGTAGTGGGTATTTTCGGGTGTGCCCGAGCCACTCATTCTAATAACTGTAACTAGTAAGTATTCATTTGCATGTCATAACGTCGCCCAAAAATTTTGAACAAATCTAACAGCCGTAGTTTAGTATGTACCTTTACATCATGGCAAGCAGTTTTGCTACACATATAGATATATACTATAGAAATACTATAGGTATATAGGAATATGCTACACTGCGTGTGGGGAATGAAAGTATGTTGGCTCAAGGTGGAAGTAGATTGTTTCTGAGAGCCGCCCTTCAACTTTCTCCATGATGAGAAAACGCACGTAGACGTTGGAAGTTTAGATAAACTTTCTATTTTCAAGAAGTCAAAGAGATAACAAAGGGAAAAAAAAAGTTCCATGGGGAAGTGGAAGAAAGTTGCTGCGTATGAGAAATGAGAAATGCTCTGGGTGAATTGTGCTGACGGGAAAATGTCTCTACAACTAGAAGAAACCTTCTGGTTCTGCTCCACTACTATCCCCCCACCACATTTGTCTTACCTTACCCATCCATGCACCACCCTATCTTCCCATTCCCAACATCTAATCTAATGACAACCACCAAAATCAACTCAAGTATGGATTTCTTTGAACTCTCCGATCCCATCGTAAACTATTTTTCTTTTCTCGGCTCAAGGGTGGGGGGCCCGACAAGGGTATTTTATAGTATTTTTTAAGGAAATAAAATTCTCCATATAGGTACACATATATTGTAGTACCGTACTTTCTCTTTTAAAGTGTAGCTATTGCAGTCGTAAAAACTGAATTATTTCATATTTTCGTCTACAAAAGAGAAATCAAGGCTCTGTGGATGGGAATTGGTAGAAGATAGTTATATGAAAAAAAAATGCACATTCGTATTTAGACTAAATTAACTTCTATTTTACGACCTAGAAAATATAACCTACAAGTATTCACAAGATTTAATATGGATTTCAATTTAACCCTGGCTTTGGGGGAGGACTTAAATCAAGCCGTAATTTCGACTAAAATCAGTGAATAGGTACAAAAAAAAGCACACGGTAGCTCTGATTAAAATGAAATGAATAAAATTGCTACCTAATATGTTCAATAAAATTCCTACCTGCACAAGCACATCAATGTTTAATTTTTTGATAGATTGAGTCTGTATGGACTAAATTAATAATTAATTTTTAGCCGATTTATATACGAACGTGAGATGGACCACTGTAAGATTATAAAACTTCATGCACGTTTGTTTGAATTCTAGTCTTAAGCATTAATAGCGATGAAACTAATGTTCAAACTAACCATTTTTAATACGTCTACTCCATTTTTCAAGTACAGCACATAATGAAAGAGGAAAATAGAATTGAGAAACGTCTGTTCTAGTCAACGTAGAAAGAAATGAAGAAAAAGTTGAAATACCTTGCAAGTTCATTGTAGGAAAGCTAGCGGCAGGATGATGTCTTTGTTGGTCATGTCTCATGACACCGCATTGACCACCGGGACCCATGCTAGAGCTATGGTACCCTCGAACATTTGTTGGTCCATATCTATACCCTCCAACCTGTAAATAGGAAGGTCACTTTGAATTAGCTACAAATACGGCTCGCGAACTTACATTTTATCACAGATTTTTGATTTTGGGGCGAGGTGGACACTTTGACTCGGGAATTTGAAGCACTTTGTGGAAGTAGAGGGGATATTGATACAATTTGAACGGTGCGTGATTTATATTTTGTTTCTCTTTTTGTTTCTGTTTACCTGAGCACAAGCGGAGAGGTCAGCGTATGAACAGGCCATGTTGGTGAGGGCAGCCGCTCCAGCGGCAGCCGCCGCCGTGTCCATTGACCCTGTGACCCCAACACCAAGAGATCCAGCGAGTCCACATGACTGGGGATCAAAGGAGCTGGCTTGATGGTGATGATTGATGTAGCTACTATAGTCCATAGTTATAGAGGAGTTCAACTTTTATTTTTGTTGTTGTGGTGGGTGTACACTTGTCAAGAGTATTTAAATTGAATAAGTCCTTTTTATTTGTAACTTCTATTGAAACTGTCAACAAGAGGAAGTCAAGTTACTCAAAGAGAAATTTTTGCTCACGGAACGACGACTCCTTCCACTTAACGTAACACAATATTCACACACACACACACACACGCAAACACATCAACACTTTTGTCTTTAGAAAAAAAATTCTTCCTCTTTTCTGACGGTAAGCCACCACACACAAGACATGAGAATTTTCTCCTTTTTTTGTCCCTTTTAAGTGTTCACGGTAAAGAAATTTCAAACTGGAGCAAATTTCATTAAAGCCATACAGTCTAATTATATTTTGAGGCCTTGGTTGTGATTTTTCCCTTTGCTTTCCTGACTTCACCAGATTATATATAAAATAGTCTTTACGATAACTGAATTTCGCTGTTAAAACGTTCGCCTCTAATTCAATTTTGAAGCATTTCGGCCTTTATAAGATCACTATATTCGCCACTAGCGAGATCAGTTTGCATGGGGCGGGCTTCTCACTCCCGGATCTCCGTGACCGGGAGGAGCTCACCCTCCACCTCCAGCCAATCCCCAACCCGTCTCAGCTTCTCCCGCATCTCACTCCCGACTACGTGAGCCTAAGAAAATCGAAGCCATTTCACTATATTTTCCCTCCATTTCTTTTCATAAGGATTTTTTTCCCTTCATATTTTCAACAGGTAGTGGTTTTCATCCGATAACTTGAGCAAGTCCTAAACTCCTTCCCTACATCAAGTCTAAACTAAATCACCCATCTTCTTTCATACTTATTAGCACGACATCGTTTGTCTCAAGACTTCCACCATTTTCCCCCCCTGCACTCATTTCATTCATTGATACTTTTCTCATCCTCCTCGCCCATCACTCCACGAATCTCACCATTTATTTCTCTTGCGCCACTAAAATATAAATGCTCCCACCAAAATACTCCAGCCGCTTCCAAGTTCAATGCACACATAATCTCATCAAATCTAATCAAACAACTTGTTTCATCAAAATAAATTCATCCACCATAAAACCTTCCTTCTTCAACCTCTCACTTCGGACATATAAAACCATACGCTCTTTGCAAAGTTCTGTCTCCTCGCATCAGTCAGCTGTAGCTAATAATAACTAATAACTTGTCACCTTCCAAACTGTGTCTGACATTTGGTCTTTCGTCTTTATAACTGATAAAGAGCTGTTTTTTTATCAAAACATTTTAAAGGTACAAACTTACTTGATTCCACGTCCGAATTTTCACCGCATTAGAGCAAGATGAAATATTAACAGCTGCAGTCCATACACTACATTGATCTGTTAGTTACTCAGTAAAATGAAAAAATGGTATTAGTAAATAAAACAACTTTATAGAAGGATTTCCAATGGGTAGGCACATAGGTACTTCATAGCCTGGATGAATTCAAATAGAGATAATTTCTTACATTTTAAAAATTTGTAAAATTCCAGCCAACCACACAAAACTTATGTTTAGCAATTACGCTAACAAACAAATCCACGGGCCCAACTGCACAAGTTGAACTTGACAGTTGATAATAAAGACGGACGGAACTACCTAGATAGTACATAACAATTTGCAAGCCTGGGAAAGGACGACAGACGGTGGTGGTGGTTGCAATGGAGAGATGTGGAAAGTGGAAGAGAATATTATTATTTTGTATGTTTATGATGAGGAGGATGTTTAAAGGCGCTGGAATGATGACAATAAGGAGGGTTGATGAGATGCTTAAATGTAAAATTACATGGTTGATTATGGTGAAGTGGATAATGGGATTTCCCATGACCTATAATGTTTCCATATTATGTGAGGTCATGTCAAGTGGGAATTAAGCTGGAGTCGGAGCGGTAAATGGGAGATCGCGTGCGACGGTGTGTGTGGTCGCGTGCTTCCGTCAAGGGGACACTTGGAGGGTACTGGTCGGTGCGTACTCCACAGAAGAGTGGAGGTGGTAGCGACACACGTTCCCACAATAGCACATCCTTAGCATGATCAGATTCCGGATGATGATGTGATTATTTTTGCTCGTTCTTCTTTAAAAACTCTTGCGTTTCCGAGAGAGATCTCCTCTATGATATCCTATTGGAAGCATTAGCAGTCGTGTAGTCGATTGACATGATGGCGAAAAATTCTCGAGGGAAATGACATCGGCATCGGCAAAGAATGCTTCATTGATCTTTTCCCTGCCTACCACCACTACCCGGACCACGGTTAGGCAGCCCGGCTGTCTGTCTGTCTCTCTCTCTCTCACTGCTCTGCTTGCCTTGGCTTTAGAACAAAGCAAAAGCCAATTCTCGCACCATTTCGCTGCCGTCTATGTACATCCCTGCGATCCCAGCTTCCTCGTCCGTCTCTCCTATAGTACAGTGTATACATAGATGCTTTTCTCTCTCTCTATGGGTTTATTGCCTTTCCATTTCTACCTTCACTTGATACGCTACACGCTTGCTTTTTCACTCGTCTCAAAGCCAGTGTCTACGTATGTACAGGGACTTGGAGCCATCTGAACACTTGTAACATATGTAGGCACCAGTTTTTGACTGGGAAGAGCTATAGAGACGTCGTATGTACGGACGAGATAGGATGGGAAGGACTGACTGCTGTGCCCTAATGTCTGAATGTACATGGAAAGAGTTTTGTTGTGACTGCTGCCTCAGCCTCCCTCATAGTTTTCCCATACAGTGGCTGCTCTGGAGGACGTGCATGTGTTCCTTTCTTTCTCCTTGTATCCAGAAATAATGTGCTGGAGAAGCCTTTGGTTCAAAAACCAGAAAACAATCTCAAGGGTTTTTCTCCCGCACCAACTTAATTGCTTCGTGTGTTTTCCCATGAACCTAATGCCCAATCATAGATTGTTTCCTGACTCAATTCTATCAGGCTGCTGCTGCTTCGGATCTTACAGTCTCTCTCTCTCCCATTCTTTTACTTTCACTTCCAAACCAATGGCTCCTTCGCCATTATTGCATTGTATCTGTGTGCGGAGTCTCACACTGCATTGATTGAATGGATAAACTTCTTAGTCGTCCGAATTACTCACACCAATGTGTACTAATAGGCTATATTCACATTACCCATTCCGCTCGACCTACTGAACTAGCATAAGGTATTGTAGTAACTATGTATCTGTAGCAGAGCTGGAGACAGCCACCCTGAAAACTTCTTAGCTATACATATATTCGTCTTACCAACTTTGTGATCCAACTTTCATCTAATTTCCTCAGCCTGGATACTCCCACCAACCAAGAAAAGATTTTTTCATCAGAACGTTCGTTCTTCGGGCTATTAACGGCAATGTGTATGTATGGATGGTTCTTGGATCCTAATAAATCAATGATTTCATTTTAATAATAAAATTATATTCCCAAGTTACTCCATTTATGTATTTAAATGGAATGACACGGAGCAGTTTACTCATTGAATTATCACTTATCAGTGGCTCCAAAGATACGGAGATAGGAGGTGGAAGTGGTGGAAAGTAGTACGTATCTGTGTGGGAGGGTTTCCCTAGTTTGGGTTTGGACGATGCAGGGAGATTTGGGACAGGTTGGACTTGACATATACATACAGAGATGAGATGACTACGAGTAATTTACTTGAGCTGGGAGGAAGATGTTGTGACAATAGTGAAGTGTGACGAACGTACTATCTTGACAATCGGGACATGTCTCGGGAACTGCCTTGCCTCTATATAGATACAGTATACAGTGCAGTCAGAAAAAAAAGGAAGGGTAGGACAATGACGAATCTAGCCGAGACAGTTTGCCGAATTAATTTTTCCGAGTGGAGTGTTATCATTTATTCATGACGGGGAGCACCATAACTGTGATTAAACTTACAGGGGGCAAACCCTATAAAAAGACAAGGCTCCACCGTACATATCTATCCTTAGCTATATACATACATAGGGCTACTACAACTACTACGCACACACTAGCTACTACAGATACAGATCCATTCCTACTATACTGATCTATACTGTGCTCTGCCACTACTACACAGCCTGCAATATTATTCCCATCGTGACAATTTTGTAATTAACTACAAAGTATGTTCTCATTGAAAATTTATTATGATGGTCTCTGCAGTCTGTGTGATCTTCTGGATGGATGACTTTCCTTCTCGCATTTCATCTTTTCACCAACAACCAAAGTTTCTCTAGCTCTCTGGCTCCAATGCAATTGTTTGTAAACTACAACTCAACTACCAGTTAGTAGTTCTCTCATAGACTAACTCCATCGTCCTTTCTCCCTCTCACACTTTCTGGCCCTGTCTAAAACCAACTGCTGCCACCATAAAGTCAGACACGGGAAAAGTCTTCCCATGACTAGTGACTCTGTCACATTCTAACAGACTACCGACATGTACATGAACAACAACAACTAACCAACCAACCAACCAACCAATTCACAACAACACAGCATTACATAATTTGTACCTACCTACATACCGATGGAACTAACTTCACCAGAGTTCACGGGGACAAAAGGAAATAACTATACAAAATGTCTACAAGTAGAAACCAAGGAGCCTTAGGAAAGACGATAGACGACATTGTATGTGTGTCACTTGAGGTTGACAGAACTTTATGGGCTCAACACAGAAATACATACATACACACACGAAAACTGGGAAACTATCAACTACAGAAGGACAAGAGCCGGTCCTGGTCGTGGTGGTAAAAAGAGAGAGAGACAGAGATAGTAATAAAAAGGAGAAGTATTATCTGTAGAGACTCGATAGACGATGGAGATGGAGTGATGGAGGGATGCGGGTAATAGATGTTCTATAATACTGCGGAAAGCGTGTAGTAGCTGGATTGACTCGCTCCTAGAATGAATTTTGAGGCTAGGGAAATGGTTTGCCTTTGCCCCCAGTAAATACAAGGCTTCTCTCTCTCTCTCTCTCTGTTTGCACAACTAACGAGAAGGAAGAGGAAAATCAAGTTAGAGACTAGAGAGAAAAGTCAACTGTGACTTCATGTTGACATTTTATCATACACCTCAGCTTCGCCTACAGCATCCTGTATTTTGACTCTGCTACATAGCTTTAACTTCGATCGATTCCCTACAAAACTTCCGAAACAATCTCTCGTGGGACTTCTTCGGATCAGAGGAATAAATTTTGCACGATTCTCCTCTCTTTTGCCTCCAACGTACCTTCAAGTGAATCTTCTCTTTCTCTCGTCTTCCTTTTCCTTTTCTTCTACGTTCAACGTTTCCTTCCACCAATGCAATCCAACGTTCAACCCCCCCGTACATAGACCAAACTCGCAATTCCCAATTGCTTTTTATTCTTCATTATTCCATGTATTGTTTTTGATCTCATTCATATTATGTACACCCCCCTGCTCCAGAAATATACGGGAAGTTCCACGCTGCTTCCGCTTGGGAAATCCAGTGGGGTCACCATTATCATATCTACTCAGAAACAATCATCAATATTATTATCATAGTCATAGTTACTTGTCATAGTTATATATGCAAGATTTTCCGATTTTTGGGGGCTGTCTAGCTTATTATTTAGTAATAATCTTGTGTAGTATCTTACGTTCAACGTTAGTCGATTCAATTAATTCTCGAGTATTTGCCGATGAAGTTGGACCAATTTAGAAGATTTCCTTGCTTTTCTTTGATTCTGACGTCTCTGACAGTGCAGTGCTAATGACTGTGAGCGGTGTCATCGAAGCATAATCTTAATCATGTCTTCGGTCTTTTTGTACATCACTCTCAAATAGAAAATCAAAAGGAATCATTCCCTACTTCTACGAATGACGAATATATTACTAAATTGTAAATATTCGACGAAAGGGCTGCGTACGTATATCTCCACTTCTTTCAACTTTCGAATTAGAAGAGCAAGATTTGAAATACAACTTTTTCGATTGATTGAACCAAAGATAATCGTGATAAGTAAATGACAATGCTACGTCTTTCTAGAATTTTGAATGAATACATAAATAGTAATAACTAACTGGTTCACTGGCTGGCCATGGACGACTTTGTTCTAGCACTAATAATTACTTTGTCTTTATTGTTAATCACGGCCAGACAGCATTCTGATTTTTCTGATGCATCATATTGCAAGTGACGATGATGCCTTTTGAGTACAGAGCACCCTTTGTGGTTTTGGTGGCAGTCACCGTTGACTTTGTGCTGGAAGGTTTTGATCCACGACGTACAGATGTGCTAAAGGATCTGCGGGAAGGTGTGCAGGACAGGTGGTGAGTGGAGTCTAGTCCCTGGAGATTCCAACAGTAGGCGTAGGGCAGCCCCTTGAGATACTGGGGCCTTTCTGTCCATGGAGCCTTATCCTCACTAGATGGAAGTTCACGTTTAATATTTACTGTCGAAATTAAATTAATTCAATTCAAGAACTGACTACCTGTATTTTTTCAAAGTTACCTAGGTAGTTTTGTTCTTTGGTAAGGTATCGCATTTGTTCAAATACGGGCCTGCCTTTAATTTAGGGATAGTTTTTATATGAGACCCTAATTTGATTAGATGCAACAAAAAAAAGAATTTATTACAAATTATAAAAATAAGTAATCGATAAGGAATCGATCAACCTCTAAAATGATCATTTTTATTACGTTCTCTATATCGCTACCATAATTGCAAAATGCATTACAATTCATTACATGTAATACAGACGGACTTAGGTCATTTTGCATTTAATATGTTTCAGTTGAGTAGAAACTGGACCTAAAATAATGTTTTCCAATTACAGTAGCAATATAAATAGACGTTTCCTGTTTATATGCATCTGGCTGTTACAGAGTAATTGAATGTACTACAGTACTCGTTTGTATAATAATATGCAAATTTTGAATAATGGGCAATGTCCGATTAACTGCAAAATATGCTATAAATAATACGTACCAATACTATAATGTACCTAATAATACGTTACAAATTAAGTTACAGGTCAAGTTTCTGTCGTTTACTCTGTATAATTGTAGCGATGATGGGCAAGACAACAGAATCTTCTTTGGTGAAGGGAACAGTTTATAATGCAATGGTTTGACGAATGTTCGATGTTATATAAATATATTAAACATCAATTTTTTGTTTTATAGAATCAGTATTTTGCTTATTTCATTAGACTACACTATTGTTTTTTAGTCTTAAAAAGTCGAATGTTATTGACTTCAATTTGGAAAGAAAATCACTAAATCAGTAATTTAATCAGCAACACGAAAGTACTGTCTACCGTGCCCAATCGCCGACAAACTGTAAGAATCAAATCCTGGTGTACAATATTATCATTTATTTTGTAGAATCGTGCCTTAAAATCACGACAGTGCAGTACGTTGGATTACAACTACGTTAATTGTTAATATACATAGGAAAGGATCGGAATAGGTCCGGTGCAACGACTCGATTACAATCAGTTTGACCCGAGGCAATTTGCTCTGATCGTCATCTGGACGGCACGCGTTAATCGACAGTCAGCATGCAACGTATTTTTTCATTGTTTTAAATGTTTTTGTATTAGTTTAGCCGTCCTTTTTCCAGTTCCATTTCCATTTCCATTCCAACTTTTTTGTGTCTCCTGTCTCGTCTGCCCGCACTTTCGCCATTTATTAGTTATTTAGCAGCTTGACAGTAATGAGCAAAGCAGAATCTGCACACTTTGCACGTAGCAGATAAAGACAGGAAATGGGAGCACTGGACACAAGTAATGAATTGTGGATGCTAAATGCTTCTTACTTGAATGTCCTTTGGACTTTGGACAGTAAACTCTCCTTTCAAGTCAGTACAGGAAAGGAAAGAAAAGAAATTGGATAATTGCCGCAACTGTACTAGTCTTTGATGGCTTGCTTCTTCCTAGGGATTAATTTCAAAATCGACAGTCTTGTATGTAAAAGTGCTTTTGTATCATAAATCTGTAGCACGCGTGCTTAGGACTGCACGATGCTAGCGCTAGTACAGAAGATTGGATGCAATTCTTTGAGACATAACACATTTACATTGTTAGGACCTTTTTTCTTCTTAAAACCTGTTTCTTATTGCAAGTATTGTGTTAATCTTCCCAAGATTTGTGTGGTAAAGTGGCCATTATCACATAGGCAAGGCACGCTTTAACAATACCTACTTTATACACAATTGTTCATGCTAATTGCAAGGCAGCGGGTAGCTTTTGGGGCAGGTAGGTGATTCTTTTACCGTTTCGTAATGAATTGCTTGCTCCATGGTATATCTATATCATGCTCCTTTATATATCTAGGTCCATGGTATATGCTTTACCGTGACTAGTTAAAACTGCTACGAACTGAATTAGTTTAATTGTCATCTACAGGTACAAAGTATCCCTATCCCACATGCTTTTAATTAGACAATAAAATCACATTCAAATTGATTACTAGAACGTATTAAACAGTAGTTAAGCTGACCACTGATAAAATTGTACCAAGTAGTGAAGAAGCTATAGGCACGAACGCATGCTCGATTATCTGTAAGTATATATGTAGTTTGGATAGATTCTTTTACAAGATTAAAAGTCAACGTAGTGCATTGGCTGAGACAGGGACAGCTACTGAGATCGATAGTGGTAGAGTGTATGAACATAACAGGATTATTATAATACAGAGTAGCTTCAACGGAAATGTACTATACATATATTTGTTCAATATCTTTGTCTTTGCATATAGTTTGTCTGCTTTGCTTATCCTTTAATTACCACCAGGAGTAAGTTTACCAGCTGTTCCAATCCAAAGTCATAGTCATGGATCATGTGTGTAGTTATCTGTAATATGACAAAGGTATTCGTAGCACACCCCGATTCCATATAATAACATACCTAGATATCTACATCAATCATCAAAACTAATATAAAAGCTAAAAGCCTTATTGTTCTAGGACTGAAGGTTCATAGTAAAATAAAAATACATGATATCGGTATATTTGCCTGAAGATAAGGGGCAGGCTTTTGGAAATGTAATAAAACTTGATGGAGTAAACTATGTAAAAACTACACAGGGTGGACGGCTATTCGCTTTAATTGTGTATAAACATTCTTAGACATGTCTTGAATGCAGTGCTTTCTCTGTTGCAGCCGCCCTTCATGACATTTATACGTGCACACTCGAGTAAATTCTCGGGCATTTATATTTCTTTGATCATATATCATACCTATATACCAGTTCTACTGCAGTGGGTGCCTCCATACTAAGACTGCACACTCGACAGATATCCGTTCATCTCGGGATTTTACAGAAGTTCCGGTTCTCCCACTGAAATGGCTTAATGCACATTTGGTAATCTTAACTGCACACCAAGTTTCATTTAAAGCTTCTACGCAAGTCCTGGTAGTAGTATCAGTATGTAGTAGTTACACTGATGTACCTACAGCTGTACTGGTACGATGACTGGAAAGGACGAAAAATGATAAAGAAATAGGATTTTTTTCTTAAACTGAAAGATGAGTGAAGAATGCGACGATGGATGCATTTTCTATAACAGAACTGCTGACTGCTGACACATGTTGATGGTATGAAATATATGTGCTCACGATTACGATTAGATCGCATCCCAATGCCGATGCAATCCAATCGTAATGGTACGTACATACAACAGAATGACGACAGGGCTTTCCGTAAGAAAGCGTCACCAAAAAGGAGAAGGAAAAACGCTTGTAAGAGCTGTTTAGTCTAAGGATCATAATATTCACGTTGGGTAGGTCTGGGACATTTAAATTTAGATATACAATAAAATACAGGATTACCTATAGGCTTTTAGTTACATAATATACCTACCCACCTACAGTCACAGTCCAAGGCATGTGCTTACTGTACTTGGTACTACTCGTAGGTGTGTCCCTACTGCATACATACGTACATAGTATGGGGGTAGCCTTACGCATGTGGCTACGTTGATGTAAGAGATCTTGGGGAGGATTGAAAGGAGTTCAAGTCTTTTAGAAAATGTGCAAGAACTGAATCAAAATGTGCGTGAATGCATTTTTCTTTCCTTGTGGGCATCCTATGAAGCGGGCATTGTGTGAGGATGAAATATGACGGAAGGGCATTGTGCGTCCAATGAATTGAACATTGAGGACGGATGCGAGTCATTTAAAAGAAGAGAGGAGGAAGAGAATGGTCCAGACAGGCTAAAGCATGGCTATGGGCCACGAAGAAGTAAACTAAGGAGATGATGAAGGACGACCAAGACGTACACACTAATTCATAGAAATACAAGCAGTCCACGTAATGTAGTATATCTGTATAGTGTCTGCTATATAGTAGTGCGGGCAGACGCGTGGCTACCTCCCTCAGCTTTAAAGAGCAACACAGGAAAGCGAGAGCAAAAAAAAAATCATTTATTTGAGATCCGATCCTGAGGACAGTATGTAATACCTGTACGCATTTATTTCTATATTTGAACACAGCTTGCTGGACACTGCACCAATCTATCCGTATCAGTACATGTATACCACTGCACGGGATTGCATTTAAATACATACAAACCTCCTCCTCAATAACCCCAAACATCTTGTTATAGTTCCTGTAAGACTCGTTTCTGACTAGTGAGTCCATATATAGAATATCGTAGAATAATATAATATTATCCTAAGGCCAGGTGTCATCACGGAGCTTTAAAGAATTAAGCATGTTTCCTTAAGGCGAGACATACGCTACGCAAGTCCTTATGTACCCAGGTACTTTACATTGGACAGAGCGACGGAAGAAGTTGGAGAAGAAAGCAGCTGCGTTCACTTTTCAATCCATTTATACCTTACTACGTAACGTTACGCTTCTATCACGAATTGAAGACGTAAGAATTTGAGAATTCACCTTCATTGCTCCGTCTCTTACTACAAAAGCATTTAAACATTATATAGGTACGCTTTATATAAGATAGGTATACATGTAAGGTAAACAGGACTGGGATACTCCGAGGATGTATGTATTTACACTTGAACCACTGGCAATGGAATCTATCTCTCTTTCCATCCAGCCAGACATTTTACACACTTGATCAGCTCACGATCCGGGGGTCTCTCTCTCTCTCTGGTGGTTGGGAGTGTTGGAAATGCTATCCGTAGACGGTCCATGAGAAATCATCGGGGGTTTAAAGACCAGAAGAAACTACAGACTAGGACAAAAACACAAGTAAGACATTGACCTTCTTCCTGTACACACAAACCTGCTAGTCTTTACACAAATACTATATCGGCATCCTCTGACACGGCCTCCTTTCTCGTAATATTATTGTCAGTCCTCCCATTGCATCTCCTTGTACTCTTCTTCGTCGTCTTCTTCTTCTGCTGAGCCATCATCCACTCCGTGCAGTCTGGAGTCTCTGACGAGTGCTGATGAGTGAGACTCCCTACTAAAGTAAAGCTAAGGGAAACGCTACGCTGGTCTTGGTCTGTTCTGTCTGTCCGTCTCTTTACTTTCTTGATCTTTTCATTGAACCCAGGGAACTCGTCTAGGCACTCATTGTGGGTGCATTCACTCATCATATTAACGTTTTAATGCTCACTTCCATGAGCCATCAACCAGATGTCCATGGCTCAGTTCTGCCTATGCAGCGCCGCAGTCTCCAGCATTGGCCGTACATACAGTCTGCATCTATGATAGGATTGTATGTATGTACGCTGGCATACTGCTGGTCACTGCGTTTGTTTAATCAGCTCCATGCAGCATGTCAGTCTCCATTAGCTTTTTATTAATGTCTCTCTCTCTCTCTCTCTCTTTCTCTCTCAGTTTATAGGTAAACGCGCATAAGCGAGTCTTCAACCTCATTATGAGTGCAATCCTTCCAATTTCGAAAGAAACGTATTTCTAAAGGCAAAACTTTGGCCAGACTTTTGCCTTCTCCTTTTCAATGTATATAAAAGGAATTAAATTTGGACTGGGGTCCTTAGTCCTTAGATGGACGAATCTTATAAACTTTGCAAATCCTATACAAACTGTTCGTCTCCGATTCTTGACCTCCCTTCCTCTTGCCATTCGCAAGATGTTCCCTGGACAGATTGGGTCACTCAACCTTTGTGCCCATGAAAGGATCATTTAGTTGCCCTTTATCAAGTTGAATGACTTCTTGGGGAATAAACTTCAGAATCATTTCATAACATTCAGCGTCCAGTAGGTTCTAAGTCGCTCGTCAACGCACATTGTTGTGTTTGTATAGATTAGATGGGCACATACGTATAATTGCAAACCATGTGTTTTGCCCATTTCAATTTATTCCTTTTTGAGATGTTGATGATCTCGAGTTCCATGGAGTCATTGCACTAGCGTTTGGCGTATTGAGAGAATTGACTAACTGCGGACTCCTACTATCGGCTGACCATCGGCCACCTTGCAAACTTTTATTACCGATGCTTACAACAGAACACGACAGACTGTTAAATTCTTGACAACACATAGAATACATAGTGTATGTAGTAATATGACAATCCATCGAGCGAGCGAGCGAGCGAGCAAAATTTAACAACATCTTGTCGCCGATGAAGAAGTAGCAAAGAAACAATCATAATTATTATTTTGCAGTAAAATTAAAAGCATCGGTAGCTAGTTTTCCAATCATAGCCATTGTGAAATAAAATGAACTGAGATGAACTATAAAATCTTTGTGCATACAAGAGTACACGAGTTCAAAGTGTAATGTCCAAAAAAAGGTTATGAACTTGACTCGTCTGGAAAATTCCGGTGGTGAATAATAAACAGTACTTATTTTGTAAATTTAGTAAACGTGGAAGGACTTTATTTGTCCCTATTATCTGTCACTATAAATACACACGGTGACTCTTCTTTGAAGATAATGACAGACAGAAATCCCACTGACGCATCAATTACAATAATACCCCCACTTGGCTAGGCAATCATTAACTGAGCGAGCGCGGCGTTTAACTGTTAAATTTGAATATTATGTTGGTACATTAACATACAAAATCATACAACTGAACTCTTAAGATTTTAACCAGGATTCAAATTACGCCGCTTTCAAGTACTAATTAATACATTATCATAATTGCCTTTACCTTCGGACTTAATTTGAAAGCCCATTTGCGTACTTAGTATTTGAAACTTGTATCCATCAATTAGGTTAGCCATTATCTGCATCACCAGAAACTGTATGTATGTATATGGGAATTTCTATTTATTTGGGTGTCGATTTCCAAATCAGCCGGACATTCCTATTTTACTCTAAAACTTGTATGGGTACCAAATATTCTCTATTTACTTTTTGGATCAGGAGACTAGTTAGTGAAAAAATGAAAACTAGTCGCTAGTAATCATAATAGCCTCCATATTTTATTGAACAAAAGAGCAAGGCAAGGGGGAGATTTTTGCTTTTTATTTTTTCACGAATGACTTTGTCGATATTCATAATTCGGTTTGGTAATCCATGCAATGTTCAATGCAGTGTTAAGCAAAACTTGCATTTGCATTCCAATAAGGATTATACGATACGAGATGAATATGAGAAAGCCTAACTATTGGGGTTCTGTTTACAATGAAAGTTAAATTGAAGGTAACTCAAGCTTAGTACCATTCCAGGGACCTCAATATTTTTGGCAACACACGGAATAAATTGTGTGTGTATTGTGAGGCACACGCATTTTGCATCACACACACACAGTAATAGTAATAGTATTACAGGGAAGGAAAGTGCCGGGCTCACTGATGCTGTAGATAGGGTGCAATACAAGCTCATCTCTATGCCTCACTCTATCAGATACGCACAAAGTAGCCTAGTGTGATGAGATGCGGATTCCGGAGCAAAGGAGAGATTAAATGCAACATTATATGCTTAGCTATGTCCCTCGTGCCTAGTGCTTAGTGCCCACCTCCTATATATAGCTCTGCTATATGGTCCTGGTTGATGATGATGATTCAGATATTCGTCAGATTTGCCCTTTACATTGTACTTGGAACAATAATAGGTTATATATGGTTTTCCCCAACGTACATAGGGACTACATGGATCCAGAAATCAATTGTCATAACAATACAATCAGAAATGGAAAAGGGTAGCAAGCGGATCGAGGGAAACCCTATGCCTATATCTATATATAGGTACCTATATATCTGTATTCACTTGATAGATCTCCGAGTCGGAATAGACTGCGATGGGCCGAAATGAGACATAGCGTAAGTGTCGCTCCCCTTCATTGACGTGGTCACCTCGACGAGGGCTCCTCTCACCTTACCCGCCGTTCACCCTCGTCAAATTTTTAAGGAAAATCTATCTAAACACATGGAATTACGGACCTACTGCTGGTGCTGCTGGTATAGGCATGCTATATAGAGAGGATGGAGGTATGTAGAGGCGGATTGGATCCCGCACGCATCCCTCTACATAGATATCTCTCTCTCCTTCCATGCCAACACACTCTCTGGCAGAGGGATGGATGGATGGATGGATGGATGGATAGCTCCACACACACTCATCGTCAGGAAAAACAGAGAGCCGGAGTGAAAGGAATGGACATAATAAGTCCCAGTTGAGCTGAATTCCCCTGAAGCTCGCGACCAAATACTGAAACTAAACTAAAGCTAACGATCGGAACACCTGGTGTCTGTGTAGACGACGCATAGAAACGCAGTCCCTTACGCGATCGATGAGCTCAGCTCCAAGGCTCGGGCTCCCTTCGTGTATTATTACTATTATTATTATTATGTAGTCCATGGTCTCCGTCTCCATAGCCCCGTCAAGTCCTTTACATTTTTATACATCTACCTTCGCCTGCCCATGTACAGGGTAAGGAGGTAGGTATACACATGTCTTCACTAGGGACTTGTTCCCCACACGGTACCTATACCTACACTTCACTGTTGAAATGTCCACGTCCATCCTTCCTACCTTCGTGGAAAGACTACTAAACTGATATACATAATATACTGAAAGGCATTAGAGGACTGAATAGCTGAGCACAACGAACCACTATTCTTACCCTCACTGGATGTATGTACCAAAAGATAGATAGATAGAGAGAGAGAGACAGAGCTACGTCTAGAACCACAACCGGCAGCTGATTTTGACGGGCCAAAAAAAATTACTGATGAAAAAAAAACGTTATTCTTATTTGAAGTCGTGGTCGGCCAACGTTACTTTCAGTCGCGTGCCAACCTTCGTTTATTCTCAAGTCTCTAGAAGGTAGCTCCTCACACTTGTTGATTTTCCTCCCAATGCTCAAGACGTAAATATTGTGAATTGCCCAATACACTGCCACACTGCCATAGCACAGCACAGCACATATCTACTACCCATATCATCAGTACACAGTAGAACCTAGTGCTAACCTTCACGTGGACAGTGTCAACACTCGTTAACTGGGCAATAACAAGTCGTGATAAACTTGTGTCTGTAGGACTTTAGTATACTACTCTCTGAGAAATTGTGAGACGGACAAACGGACAAGTGAACGCAGTTGTTTTTTCTGTTGGAAAATTTGGAAAATTGAAGACGTTGAGGAGAGGATTTTTTGGTTGTTTGATTTTTATTTTATTTTTTACGTATTTTTTGACTGGATTTTGTCAAAGTGGCGGCTGGAGCAGCAGGGATTGTGATTATCATTCGTTCTTTCCTTCGAAGTATTTCTGCGTGTGTTGTGAGAATGCAGCCTCAGGTGATGATTACGGATGGAGATGTGGCGGATGACACCCCCAGTGATCTTCCCTGTTGTCAACCACAAATGCCCATCCTCGCGGAATTATTGTGCTCGGAACCGTCCAATGAAGATCTCATGGGATCCGTCCGACACAACGATGACTTTGATGACGGGAGCGTTCAGTCCTATTTTGATCCCGTCCTTCTCCATCACACCGAAGTCATGTCAAGACTCAAAATCCTCGAGTCAAGAATGGAGAAGCCACATGATTATTTCCGAAATGGGATCAAAGAAGAGATCCTACCGTACATGCGGAAAGTAGTCGCTTCATGGATGCTCGAGGTTTGTCCCTTTTATTTGTATTTCGTAGCCAACTGTCCCATTCCCTTGTACTTACGATTAATCTGCATCTGTAGTTATTTCTACACGGCTCACTTCCTCATCAATTAATTACAGTGACAGGAAATTTGACATTTGAATGTTTTCTTTTTGGATTTACCGTGTATGCACTACAACTAGGAGAGAACTAGTTGCTCACTTAATGTTCCCCCAAGATTATTTTATTGGATCTACTTATGATAAAACGATATAAAACCACAATCCGGGTTATCACTTGCTCTTCATAAAAACAAAGTTTATGGTCTACTGGCTCAGGCTAGGTTGAAACAATAGGCAATGCAATACGAGTTAGATGAGGAGGATGCCTATACATATAAATAGTAATGCATCTACAGACGGACTGAAGCCCTATAGTGTTCAGATTATGGGAAAGGAGATTATATGTTGTATAATGCATGCTTGCTCACTCTCCTTTCCCGTGTCTCTCCATCACATCCCCGCGTCTCCGTACATCTACATGATCTAGACATCGCATCAGTGGAGATAGTCACGGTGAAGGCACTGTATAGTAGACGCTCTCCGCACTGCCAATAAATTATTTAAGTCGCGTGTTCTCCCACACGTTCATCTTAACAAGCTTACCGGAAACAGAGACCCATTTCACACAAGCTGGTGTATTTTTTCAGGCTCTCCCTCTTATTTTCCATGCACCTCCTGCATCGTACATACACAAGTTGAAGCCAGGATCGTTTAGACCCCATCCCAATTGCATCCCTGTACAATGCAATGCAATGCAATGTGAGTAGAAATAAGTGTATAGCCCGAAAAAAGAAGAATGTTTATCATTTTTAAGGTTATTTACAAATAACTTTTACTTTGCATCTCATCTTCATTTCATGCACATTCAGCATCGGCATCGACAGTCCTGAACTAGTTATCTGTATCTCTGTACTTCAATGGCATTCATCCTTCGCTTTTGTTTTTCCCTTTGTTTGTTGTGTTTTTGTTTTGTTTCACTTTACATTAAATGCATATCTGTATAAATGCAGGTAAGTACATAGGATTAGTATGCAGGCTCCTTCTTCTGACGGTAACACTGCAGTCTTTTTGTTTTTGATGAGAAAAATTAGAATAAATGCATGAAGGAAGATGATAATTTTCCTCTGTACCTTCGGGATCTAGAACTGCCATCCATATGTCAATAAGATCATAATAGACCCAGCACTCGTCACGAATCTCTTCATTTCTTGAATCCAGGGAGCACTAAACATCTATCGAACAGGATCTGGATGTGTACATAACTGTGTGGAGATAATTTATTACCGTATTTTAGAAGTTTAGAGAAGAAAGGAGTTAGAAGGTGTATGTAGAATGAGGAGGAGATGATGTGTGATGATGTAAACAAAAAAATAATATTAAAAATTTATAAATTGGATCATAATAATAATGATTTTTTTGTGTGTCTGTATCTGGGCTGTCTTGGACTACAGGTGTGTGAGGAGCAACGGTGTGATGAAGCAGTTTTTCCGTTGGCCGTGGCTATCTTGGACCGTTTCTTAGCCACGAGCACGATCAAGAAGGAGCAACTGCAGTTGGTAGCCTGTGTCTGCCTCCTGTTAGCCTCGAAAACACGACAGTGCAATCATTTCTCCCTGGACCTTCTCTCATGGTACACGGACAATAGTGTGTCACCACAGTCCTTACGTGTAAGTGCAGACTCATTCTACAGATGCTTTTTTGCCCTACTTTCCTCCTCGACAAGACTCTCTTCCGCTCCGCCACTACTTCTTTGGCCAGAACATGCAAAGTTTCCCCAAATTTGCAACTGTCCCCTTTATACATGCATATACATACACTTAATTAAGTCTGCATAAAAGTTGAAAGTGCGTTTTAAGTCAAGTTGCTACTTGCTATATATGTACATACTACTATAGAAGCCCTGTACTCTGTCCCATCCTTCCTTTCTTTACCTGACTTCATTAAATATTTAGCTCAGCCGTAGTATACATGCACATGATGTGATATAATAGCTCTGGCATAAACAAGGACTTATGAGCTTCTAAGGGGAGAGAAAAGAAATTGTTGCTGCTGCTGCTGACACACACACACACACACACAACAAAATTAAGGGAAGGAGACAAAAATGAAATGAAAATGAAACAACTTTTAGCATGCTCTACTGCTCTACAGATACACTTAAGGTGCATCAGAATTTTACAATTGAACTTGGTAGTACTTTATAGTTATACACATGGAGCGGGGTATTTGTTCGGTATGCTCTGGCACTACTTAAGGGTTTGACTTGGGCATGCGTCAGCGGTCACAGAACGGAAGGAGCATAAGCGAAACTGAAAGTCAATTTCCTTCTATGTAGACAGACAGACAGACCCCCTTAGACGAACAATCTAGATGAGCACAATCATCAGTCATAAGCTCTAATGGAACTAACATTGACTTACATTTTCTTGCCTTTATTATTTACCTCTTTTTTTTTGGAGGAGAGACTCGCGTTTATATTTATACCAAATGTATATGATTACTACTGATATTGGATTGACAAAGTACAGATAGGGAGAGAAGAGATGCGTATAGGACCCTACGTACCTAGGTAGGTACTATAGCCCTTACATAGCTCTAGATTGCCAGACAAACGAACATGTGCTTTTACTTCACCTTCATCCTGAGGATATTTTTTGATACGACGTCCGTCGGAAGTAAAGAATTAACAACACATGTAGCCAGAGCCAAACTTTAAGAAGGCATGACACTCAGGCTTCTCCCAGTCGGAACATAGACAGACAGACAGACGTACCTACCTAGGAGTAGCAAGTAATAAGGGAGACCCAATGATACAGATATGATCCTCTTTAGGAAACTTACCTGTACACACACCCACTATTCACAAATAGGGGCCTATATAGAAGAGTTGTTGTGTAGGTATACATATCACTCCCATTCTTCAAACTACATTTATGCAGCCTATACAGCAGGATAACAATAAAGGGAAGAAAGTTAATTTTTTCACTCCGAGTAAACTTTAATCACATGTAGAGATGTACGTACCTATGTATAGAGGCAGCGGATCAGTACAGTTAATAAAGGTACATAGCTAGCCAAATTACCTATGTACATATGTACCGTAGGTTCGCTATTAATTTCCAGTCAAACCCAAAGACAGATAGGTATGTATATAGTATATAGAAAAATACAGTCGGACTGGACCTGACTTGAGTCATCCCAATTACAGATATAAACAATTACCTTGGCAATAGAACTGGCTCTCCGTCCGTCCGTCTGTCTGTGACTCACGTAGTCCAGTTGCAGTTGTAGTAGTTTGTCTAAAAAATTCATTACGAGTCATACGTAGGGTAAGTCTTGTGAATTTTCATTCATTTGCGGACGGCATAGAGTCGTAGAGGAGACTGGTTCATGGCTTAGAATATTAAGGTGTTGACCGGATGTACATAGAGAGAAAGAGAGAGAGAGAGAGAGAGAGCAACTAAACTCAAGTACTGTGTAGCAGTAGCAGTGCAAGTATGTAGGTACTTGGTATATGCATCTGTGTCTGTGTGCCAAAGCGGAGGCAGATTTAATATTATGACTCTCGTAAAAATCCGTGTATGTAGACTATAAAAGAGGTAAGATGCTATAAATGCCGACCCGCGACTCCCATTTGAATCTTGATTTTTGAAGGCATTGACTAGAAATACATGGAAGATATCTATAGACATATTATATGGAATGAGAGGATGAAGCGATGGGAGAAAAAATAGTGGCTCTCTACAGATCCAGATCCAGCCTTTCTCCATTCATTCTCATTTACATGTACATCTATCCCCATAGATACCTTTCAACTGATACTGTCATGTAATGTTCAAACTTGTTCTTGACTACGAACAACGGATGCTGACGAGGACGGATTCTCTCCATGAATAGTGTATCTCTTTCCACCATCTCATGGACATTACTTACAGGAAAGTTCGTTCGTATGCAGACTGGAGAAGATGGTTTGAAAGAGGCGAGAAAAAAAGTGGAAATGCTCTGATTTGTTTCCATTTGAAAGTAGATATACTGATAGACCCATCTATACGGCTATATGTATAGGTATATCTAGACATCTTGTATGCATTCTGCATGTGGAATTGTAGGCTAAAACAAAAACAACGGGGATGTTGATCGTGGTCATTGGCGAATCTAGACATTGATTTCAATGCAGTAGTTTGCTCCCTTGTCTGATTGTCTGAACAAGATTTTCTTACACGCATTTACATATGCATAGAAGCTGCCGTTTAGTAAAATTAAAATCTCAGTATATGTATACATAAATAGGTAGTTGCATAGTTGTTTTCCCCGTCCATCACCCTTACTACAACTGGAAGCATTTTGTTTGTCTTGTTAATGACGTTTTGATCCGCACTACTGCTATTTATAAGGCTATAAAGCCTGCCTATATAATTATATCTACCTAGGTAAGTTATTCATATGTAAGACAGGGCATGGAAGCTAAAACGTATAGACTTTGACCACCCTTTCCATATTTGTTTGTTCTCATTTTAATATTCAAAGAAGATGCTCGTACCGTCGTATTCAGAGAGATTTCATGGACATTACCTTATGAGGGGAAGTTAAAAGAATATTTTGTGTGAATGTGTAGTGCATAGAACGGAACAAAGGGAACAGCATGGTGAGAATTATCTTGAATTGTTAAGGTAAATATAAAGTTTATGAGCAGACGCAAAAAAAATCTAGAACAATCACATTGACACTGACATTGACATCCCCATCGACATGGTTTTTTTTGTAAACAATTTTTGTTCTCTGTAGTCTCTAGTAGTGTTAAGGGGATGCAAAGTCGAAACTTTCTTCTCGTGAGATCTGAGAAATTCAAATCTTTTTCGTAACAGTATATTATAGTTAAGTAGGTACGTATGTATTAATTTTTCTAACGGTACATGCTTATAGAGCAATGCCATAAAGCTGCCTGAACTGATTGGGTGCTTTACATTTTCCAAAGGTGTATTTCTATTCTTAAACCTGGTATCCAGAGCAGACCATATACCTAACAGTAATTAATACAGGTAGGTAAAAGAAGTAGAAGAAAAGACTAGCTCCTCTAATTTGTATTTGAATAGAATTTAAATTTGGGTGAAGGGACGTGCTACACATTCAGATGCTTGGGTAGGTAATCACATCATAGCATAGAGATTGAGCATGTATTATTGTCACATGGAGAACTTTGTTGGGAATGGGAAAGGACACACACAATGTCAAGTTTCATTTTTGGGGAAGCCGATTTCTAGACGGAAAGGAAAGAGAACTAAACCTATGTACTACATACAGCCAAGGTGCTACAATGTATTTCCTTGTGGTCGTCCCTGTTGTAACCAATACCTTCCCAAGGATGGTTTTTAAAGGGCCCAGTTCAACTGTCGTGAGCCTTTTATTAGTATAGACACTATAAAGAAGAAAAAAATCAGAGCAGACGTGAAAGCCCCAGTCCCAGACTTACCACCACCAGTAGCAATGAAATCAAACCAGCTATCTACCTGTACAATAAAATAAATAAATAAATGTCTCTACTTCTCTCCCTTTTGTGACCATCTCGTATCTTTTGAAATGGTCGCTTTCCTTCTGATTCCTTTTCTTTGATGCATTATCATTGACTCGGAAGGAAATCAAGTTCTCACAAGCAGACTCTAGTGTATCTGCACATTTGGCTACTGGCCCTGTATGGCTCCTTTAGTTTTGAAGGCTAGCTGACTCAAGGGATTTGTCTCCAGTCGAACAATGTCTTGCGTCATAAAGTAAAGGCAAAGTAGATCATATAGCAAGTACTATACCTATAATATAATGTGCTATATGGCTATATATACCGGCTACTTAGTCCTTAGTTGGAGGCATTCACAGATAAATGTGAGAATGAGAACAAACAAAACGCTGTGGACAAAAATGGCATTTCTTTGAATAGAAGGTCTACAAAGAATATATTTATTCCTCCGGGTTTTGGACTCACATATTTATAACTTGATTTCCTTCTGTCCCACCATCCATCCATCCAACAATAAGCACAGTATGCAAACGAAAACCCAAAAGCTTACGATTAGTGAAGTCCGGTCAACCATTTATTGACTACACAGTAGTGGCTAGGAACAGGCCCATGCATTGCCTCACTCAATATTTCTAAGTACTGACAGTCAACTTAAGAATGACATTGGGGTCCCTTTTCCTTGACTCTATAGTTCTTTGGACTTTGAACAATGAGTGTACAGTTTATAATCCCTTTAAAGTGGATCCAGAAAGTATCATTTGTTTTATTATGGGCCCTTTATTTGCTTAATTCTTCGCTTCCAGAGAAGGACCATTTCACAAAAATAAAATAATTGAGCTCCGCAAGTATAGATAGATGTACCCATATGATTAACACATGACTTCATTTTAATTTCTTTGTGCGACTCCACATTAGATTCCGTGTTTCGTATGAATTCCATAGCAAATAAATGATAGGGTGACTTATTTATCTGTTTTTGTTCTCCATGGTTTTTTTGGTCCATGATTTACATACATCTACATACTAAAAAGTCTGTGGAAGGGTGTAGCAGTGTAGCACACTCACATTAACATTAGGAAGGGTAAGACGGGGCGAGAAGGACATGTAGGGCTCATATAATTATAGCTAGTGACTTCAACGCGTAGATACAGTGTACAGTTTAAATACACGGGAGTTTATGAGGGGAAATCTAGTTAATTAGAAGGTGCACCTGGTTTCCTTTTTCATGTTTAAGCCAGTAGCCTCGTCTTCGGCTGAGCCCTCTGTGTGTGTATATGACATTTATCTCAAAAGGAAGTGTATCATCTTGGCAGGAAGTTCAAGATCCTGACTAGCAACAGAGATACAGACACAGTACTACGAGGCGAGAAAAAGAGTTTTTCGCCATCCAGCCATGCATGCCATGGATTTCACCCACATAATGAATCTTCAGTCACAATCATGTATGTACCTAAGTATACATACCACAACGAGAGAGAAGTTCCAGTGATAAATTTTTCTACCACCACCAACACCGCCAACCACTGACTCATCCTCCCAGTGTGAAGACACGTAAGATACATACCGTAGGTATTTATGCATAAGTATGAGCTCCGTCATTGTAGGTATGTAGATCCGGACAGACTAGGGAGAAAGGAAGACGCACACCCATTCACAATTTAGAGAGAGCGACCGGTAAGAGGCCATGCATGGCTTCACTTACTCGTAGGCACTGTAAAAATGCGTTTCCAGTCCCGTCTTTTGCATTATTACAGATATTTTATTTATTTATTTCTTAACCCCGCACCGTCTTCTTCGTCCATCCACTCTCTCTACACACCCACATGCATCCTCATCATAATAATAATGTCCAAGTGCCTCTCCGTGTACAAGGGACTCCACTTTATGCCCCATAAGAACAACACTTTCGTACCAGTATGATCGCTCGACCTCGACCAAAGTATGCTTTTCTTTCCTCTCATTTCCTTTGCATATCATCCGGTTCAGCTATCTGCATCGCCATCGCCAACGCTATCAACTCATCCTCCGCTTCTACATATAAACTGAGAGCCATTCACTATATATATTTTTTTATTTGCCCTGGAAGCACACGGCTCTTCTCTTCTTCTCCCCCCACTGTCTTGTGTAGGTATATCCGCTAAACGTAAATAAATAGACTGTAAGTCATACCATTTCACGATTCAGAAGTTAACCTGTAAAAAAAATTATTTGAAGGAAGAAAAAAAAATAATGAATGGGCATCTGTGTGGGTGTAGCTATGTATGCTAATAAGGGGACATTTCATTCATTAGGGATCTTTGACTTTATTTTATGTTTTTTTTTATGAAAAAAAAACCGCAAGGCTATAATATATTTTGTGGATTGTCTCACATTGTAATTTTCTTGTCTTCTCCTTCCGTTTGACACACAGACATGGGAGCTAATGATTCTGTCTCAACTCAACTGGGATGTGAATGTCATCACAGCCACAGACTTTGTAGATTTCCTCCTCGTACGAACTCCAGGACAGCCCTCGCAACATAATAAGAATAGCTTGTTAATCCGAAGACACGCCATCACCTTCATCGCCCTATGTTCAACAGGTAACCACATATTTACATATTTACATTTAACCTAATTTTTTTATATTATCAAAGTAACTGAGCTAACTAGTCATAGTAGTCAGGCTTGCCACATTGCGTTAGGGTTAGAACACTAGATTCTGTTAGAGAGGACCTCTTTTCAAGATTTTAATTCATGCATATATAATTTACCATTTTTTCAAACATGCTGATTTTATGAGCCGTCGTTTTTTTCTCCTTCTTCTAGTAATTTCTCTCATCTTCCTCACATGGTTCACACGAAATTGTACAGAATAGTATCTACTCGTAAGTGGGACAGGGCGTAATTTTCTAGCATTTGAATTTGAAGGCACTTTGTATTATAAGCCTTGGCAGTTGGCAGGTATAAACATATACAACTTTGACATTGTTTCACAAACTTACTCTCTCTGGCTAGTTAGATCCGTTACGTCAAAGCATACTAGGTACTTCATCCCCATCATCGTCATTATCATCATCATCCCGGCAGAGGAGACTTTGTCAGATTTATTCATTGTGGATGGAGGTATAAAGTGTAAAAAGTAGGAGAAAAAAAAAGACGTAGGTACTACAAACAAGTAGAAAGACTCTCAAAAAGAAAAGGACGAGATTGTGGGAATTTGTGAAAGAGAGTAAACTTGAGACTGAACCAGCCATGAAATGAGTAATAAGTGAAATGAAGTGACTGCATCATTTTTTTTTCCTTCCTTGCTACCTGCAAAGAAAGAGAGGACCAAGGACCGAAAGATAGATGGATAGATGCATCATGTATTAATATGGAAAGTGGCTCTTTCTCTACGACGATTACGCCTTCAAGCCATAATGTTTGTCATTTACGAGCTGAGCACACTCCAACACGGCTCAGAGTATATGTATGGTATAGTATACAGCTCCTATCTCCACTCTTACCTGCCTTTTCCCTTCCCATTGAAAGCCATAAGGCAACTGCCTATACCTACATACAAGGATACTTTACTCCCTATGCATCCCATCTAATCACGTTCCCCCTTTGCTTTGGATCCCAGCAAGTAGTAAGTAGTAGGTAAGTCACAAGATCCCTCCACACATGGGTACCTACGGTGAATAAGTGGGTAGGTACCTAGGTTATGTATCTATACTATTTTTGGAGGCATTTTTGTGTCTGGTCGTCATCGTGAAGGAAACTCGGTGAATTATGATTCAGTTCAAGAGCACCGTGTAACTCATCAGGTCGACCAAGTAGTCATCATATTGACATAAAGTAGTTTGGGAAGAAAAGGGTTACTCCATAACACGTCTTTACACAGATCCAACTTTGTTGTGCAGTCCCATCCAGTCAGACACTACAAGATCCATGAAGAATGAAGAGTGAGGGTCTCCTACGGAGATGAGAACAGCCAGCAGCTTCACAAGAGCCTTTATATTTCCCATTCCCGACTATTATATCATCATAGGGCGGTGGTGGTGGTAGCTATAGTACTGTGTAGTGTTGCCGTAGGACGTGGACATGGAGCTGGAACAGTTCAGAGCCTCCCTAACCATGTATGTACATATTTGTATGTACTACTGAGCTAACAAGCCGAGCTCACTTTTTTTCTCCATCCACTTTATCTCTCTCAGACGTCGTTTGTTACGTGGTCCCTACGTACATAAATCTACCGACTTGATCTCATTCTCATCTATTTGTGTCTCTACTACACATACAGTTGTATAGAAGTACTTCTCTTGTCTTTCTTGTATCACTATTTACTCATGTCAGGAGCAAGTGATACGTACAAGCTACATATAATTACACCGAATCAAACACCGTACCGCTACCGACTACTGACTTGGGCTTCTCAAACATCATGAAGCTGCTATTGCAATGTGTACCTGGCGATACATATAGTTCCCAGTGTCAAAGCCCCAGTCGGTGTGATAAAGTCAATGAAAATACTAAAGTCAGATATTATTATCTGCCCAGATTACTTGTCTGTCTGTGATCAAAGGGAACCGGTTGAGAAAATGTGTCCAGCCTGATCTGAAACAGTACAGGATTTGAATTAGAATATTTTTATTCGAGGGTAAAAGTCCTGCTACCTTTTAAAAACTGTTTAGAAGTTTAGAAGAGGCGTTGATAGTTGATAGGCACATTGATACATAGGAAGCTAACTTATGATCCCTTATCAATAGTTGTAGTATTGTCACATTTTTAAACTATGGAGCTGATGCACTCAACGATGGAATATTGGAGGCACGTACGACTTTTCAAAGTAGGGACCTTTAAATGCTCCCAGCTACCACCGCACCGCACAAACCCGTTAGAATGGAGAATGGGCACTGATTCGGGTCTGTCTGACCAAGTCCCCTTCTTCTTGTAGAAGTATCAAGTCAAAGAAAGGAAGGAAGGGAAGAAAGTGAAAGAAGGAAAAAAAAATGGGAAGATTTTTCAATTCAGACCTAGACCAAAAAGCCTTCGTCTCGTTTTTCAAGTTAGCACACTGCATAATAGATAGGATACGATACTCTGATGTTGTAGGATAAAAATATACTAGGTGCCGAGAGAAGGTTGACGAGGAGAGGTCGGGGCATATGAAGATCAGATGGGTAAACAGGGCGCTATATGGACCGTAGGTTACTGTGTATAGAACGTGAAGGAAGTTAAAGCGCAATAGATGGACGTGAGGCAGGAGATTTTTTTTCCCTTCTGTTTCATTCTGTTCTTAGGAGCCTTCCAGTGGAGATTCATCCCATTACATTTATCTGATGCAAGATCGAATGAATGAATGCTTTGCTTTTTATGTCCGTCAACATGCACTTTGATTATACATGGTTCTATTCGTCTATATGAAGGCACTATAGGCAGCATATAGCTAAACATCTCATGCAGCTCATTGAGGCGGACAGACAGTCATAATAGGAAATATTATGTAGAAGTGCTAGGAATAGAAATGGAATTACAGGAGCTTGTAAAGGTGACTGGGAATTGGGACTTTTGGACGATCCCTGCCACACGACGCACGTGGAATTCGTAATTCTTATGATTTATCGAGGGTCCCTTTGTAAGCAATCCAGTATTTACTTTTTTGAGTACACTACAAGAATACTCGCATTCACTACATCTTCCCAAATGCCCCTACATATCCCAGCATTGTTTTCTTCCCCAGCTCCCTTCCACAGATATCTTCATGTCTACCGTTCTTACGAGACGACGTCCACGGCCTACAAGTCCAGCCTTTAGTAGAACTTACCTAGCTCACTACTCTCCGCTGTGTACCCCTCGTCTGTGTGAAATTGTTTACTGGTAAATTCACTTAAGGTAGAGGATACTTTTTGTGTGTGTTAAATCTGTCCGTAAGTTATGGTGCTGGTGGGTCCAGAATAGTAATAATATATTGTTGGAGGATGAATGCTTGTGTGGATGAGTGTAGAGTGTACAGATGCTGCCCATGTAAGAGTAAGCAAGGAGAGGAGATTATACAGAAAAGCATTCAATTTCAATTCCAAGCCTTTCTCTGTCTTACGCCATTCATCAGGATCACTGGTGTGTGTGGTATATTTTTGAAGCTGTGCAATTTTTGAGGTAGGAAATACAGAGGTAAAAAATTTCTTGGGTACTATTTACGATTTTCCCTGGCTCCGTTGACCCATCCATCATATAGTGTAACCGACACCCATGTACATCAGTATAACTTTGTAGTAGAAGCTCCCTGCTCGTGAAAATGGGATTCTTTCTCATGTAAATGCCAATCCTCTTGTTCAGAATCTAATTTAGTTCACATAAATTATTTAGACTTGTAAGGGAGAAAAACAGTTTCGCGATCTTTCACTCGTTGTCGTAAAACACACGACCCGGTATTTTTTTGCAAACTACTACGTACCTACATATACAGTAGGTACCTATGTATAGGTATTGCATCAACCCATGTTTCTTCAACGTCAATTTGAATAAAATAAAATACACAATAAAAATACCTATAAGATTTGTAAGATATTCGATTCGACTAGATATTGAAATGTGTTTCCCCTGAAGCCTGTAGTACAGTAGGTCTGTACATATGTATTTACGTATGTACTACGTGTATGTTCACATAGCATGGGAGAAAGGGAAGATAAAAATCCCTGCTTAATTGAACACACAAGAGAAAGAAAAGTGGCTTTGGGGAGAAAAAATAAAAACTTGAGTAGATGGTGAATGCCGTAAGTGTAGGAACAACAATGGTCTAATGGATTGAAAATTTTCCACAATTTTGTCAAAAAATACAGGGGAAAATGAAATAAAACGTTGTAGAGAGGAGAGAGAGAGAGAAACAGACTTGACTTGACATATTGGGATAGACAATGCAATCATGGTCCATTGAATTGAAAATTGAAAATCCTGAGAAAAGACCTAAGGAACACCATTTCATTTTATTTTATCCATTTTCCCATGAAAATGTATGAATATGAGATACTTCAATCCACTCTCCTGTCCTCTACCTGCATTTGATTCCCTTTAGTGCACTGCACGTCTCTTATACTGCTGGCTCTGAGCATAGTACTGCCAGGTATGTACGGTCCGGGTGAAAAGATGGAACAAAAAATCGGGAGCCTTCCTCAAGAATGAACAACCAAGTATGACACCATTATCATAATGACGATTGAGCCAGATTTTTTTTCCCTCATTTTCTGCCGCACCAGGATACGCTTCCTTCCTTTCATCCGCACCGATGATATTTATATTGAGCTCAAGTCTATGAGAACATCACTTCTCTGAGCTTTCGTGTACAGCTGATCTTCCCTGTCTCTGTATTAATAGCATATGGGTAGTTATTTAGGCAACTTTCAGGCTTGTCTCACCTTTTGATTGTTGTCTCTACACGTAT
>JAQFZC010000363.1:0-55308 GCA_034695205.1 Dicyrtoma fusca | reverse complement strand
CATAAAATTTCCATAAATTATATGAATATCAGCATTACAATGAAAATACTTTGACTTTACGATTAGCGTCATACCACCCTACCCTACCCGTATGACTTAGCCGCAGAACAATGGGGATTCTGATAGAGAGGTTGAGGAAAAAACTGAATTTGTATCCACAAAAAAACCGTTACCGATATAAAGGTAGAGAGTTGCACGCGTATAGCCCAAGTAGTGAGCTCATCCTGTTTTGACAATCTTGTTATTTTGATAGCATTCTAATTGGCTTTCTGACATGAGTGCACCGTCTTTGTTGTGGTAAATAAGATGTAATCTGATTTAATTTGGCTCATGGATAAAAGATTGAACAAACGTCATTTTGTGGGAAGAGGGAGACGGGGAACAATGTCACTATGTATAGGTAGTTGGGAGCTCATAGAGGAGAGAAAAGCGAGAGAGTCGACTGACATACCTGAAAAGGATGAACCCAGCATGTGTGGATGAGCCTTAAGATAATATCGACGTCCTTTTGTGCTGTCATGTAGCCGAATGACACTCGAATCGCTCCAGTTGGCTTTCCATCCATCAAATCGTTCATATCCCCACAGACATGTCCAGCCTGCATAGACACAAACAATAATTACTTTTCCCTCTCCTCATCACACGAAGTACAGCTTGTAAAAATAAAAATATCTATCTAAACCTACACAAATATACACAAAAAGTACCCTTCTGGGCAACAAGGACCATGGTTCCGAAAATTAGTTAACGATTTTGCATGTTAACCCGCCCACACATCCCTGCTCAAAGTTAAAAAAAAAGCGTAGGGAAAGTTTGCTTTTACCAATTTGAGAAATACACAATAGCTGACACAAACAAATCACCCGCACAAAAGTAATTCAAAAAACTATTCCCGACCAACGTAACTTTGAGGCATATCAAAAGTTCACGTCGAGTGCTACGACAGTGAATGTCAACGTCAAAGTAAATTTGTGGAAAAATGACACGATGTTGGTCAGACAGAAAGTTTATCATGTAAATTGTACATACCTAGGTGAATACTTGACTAGTAAACTGCAATAGAACAGGGACAGTGGATGATCTACATGTCTAATTAGCATTCATTATTAAGTGTGCGGCAAGTACTTCAAGTACCTACAGACTAGCAATGCTTTTCAATAGCATAGATCTTTATAAGGTCAAAAATAAAGCGAATGTTTCACCGAAAACATGGCACAATTTAGGGAAAGTTTATTAAAATTGTCTCTATACTCACTGTTTCAATTGGTAAAATAACTTTCAAAGGATTTACGGTAAAATCTATCTTTGGGTACTGGCAGCTAAACTTAAGCATATATAACTGCTAATTAGTTTTAATTTACTCGTACTACGAAGTTACGCCTAAACTTGAAGCTAGTTTCAAGCTTATTTTCTACAGTCGGCGTCATAAAGGGAACCATTGTGAAATGAAAAGTGTGTTTTTGTAGAGTATCAGATTGTAACTTTAAAAACTTAAAATTTAACAACTACATTAAAATCTACTACACACGTAAGCTACTTAAATCCAAAATTTAATTATAGTTTATTTCTTAAATTAGTGGTTTTAGATCCTTCTAGAAGAGACGCGTAAATTTTTTCAGAGAGGAGAGAGAACTGTAATACTCATATCACAGGACAGTTCATAACCCACCACATTGCATCGTCAGAATCGAAAACATTTCCCAAAATTTTATGGCTCACTTTCACGTTGGCCACGCTCTATTCAATTTAAACTCGAGCTTTAAGCTCAAGCTAAGCCAGACGGAGCCCAAGCCAAGCTGTCCCTTCCTTTTCAGACATAAAAAACAGCGCGGAAGGCCATCATGGAATTATTATGGTTGAGCTGGAAAATATACTTGAGGAATTTTATGATCCTAGAATTTAAGTGAAGTTAAATTTGCCTTACCAAAAATGGTGAAAAACACACGAAAAATTACATTTTTCTATATGGGCCACGGGACCCTCAGAGATGCCATACAGAAGAAGAGTAATAGTAATAGAAATAGAGTTGAGCATGGATAAAAGACACATACCTACATAAATCGTAGTTTAAGAAGCAAACTGACTTGTATCCAACTAGCCTTAGAAGCAAAATTTCATTCCTCAAGTTTTTGAAAAATGGAGAAAATATCTTTGAAACTGTGGCAAACTTCTGATTTAAAACCTTATAAGAATTAGAGAGCATGTATATTCGTACACTGGATTCTAAAATATCCGTCATTTTGTCTCTCAAGCCACGATTTACAATATTATGAGAAACCAGACACGAGTTTCATAGTAGCAGAGGCAGCAGTGGCATTTCTGTCCCAAACCTGTAACTCACCCGCGTAGACCATACGCAACAAAGTACGGAGCACAGAGAGACATACTATACATTCACTTTGAAAGTTTTTCTTGGCTTTTACTTTTATCACTGGAATATGGAAGAGACTTGAGGAGGGCACAATTGAATTGGATAAAAGTAAATGCAGGAGAAAGTGGAAGAGAAAAGAGAGCAGTGAAAACCCATTTTTGAAGAGCCGGTAAAATAAATCCGCATGAATGCATGAATGAATTATGTTAGATATATGATGATAGTTACGATCTTCCGCTACCACACCGTGCCATCCCATCCCGTGCACATCTCCCCCTCCCCCCACCCACCCACCCACCCCTCCTCCCCCTCACAAAAATTCATATAAATACATCCATCCCGCCTCCTCCCCTCTCCTCCCTCCTACAGGTACGCATCCAACTCCAAATCCAAACCAAATAATATAATGTATAGGTTACCTAGCTTCTTTTTCCTCTTGTAGGCCAAGACCTCAAAAATTCCCATTTACAATCCAATGATTTCTATTACTACGAGTATGACTATGACACGGCTGGTATAATGGATGGAAGTAATGTATGACGTTACTTCTTGACTATGCATATCCTCATGTAAGACGCAAAATGAAGTAACTTTTTAGAAACGGCAATAAATTTAGTTTTACATGTTTTTGAGAGTAGCATTTTCTAGTATTTGATCTTTTTGAAAGTGTGTTTATTTCTTGTTTTGAATGTTCTTGGAAGTGTTAATTTCTAGTTTCTGACCTTTTTGAAAACGTTAATTTCCATGTTTGTCCTTTTTGAAAGTGTTAATTACTAGTTTTGAATGTTTTTGAAAATACTAATTTCTAGCTATTGACCGTTTTGAAAACCTTCATTTAAAATAAAAATCACTTTTTTAAGCATTCTTTCGATAGTTTCCTTGTTCCAAATATATGTAGGTTAAATTCAATTTTAAAAGCCTCCTGACTGTCACACGCCCCTTCCGTTTCAAAAACTTGTAGAAAGAACACATTGCAGCGTTTCAAAAACATGGAAATAACACATTTTTCACTGTTATAAAAATCGGGAATACAACCTACGAGAAATCGTAGAACTTCAGAAACAATGTAATACCTAGGTAGGTGTACGTTATTTATCTTCGTAGCTTTAGTTAGCACACTTTTGCTTCTCAAGCCAGGATAGCTGGCTGTGGTAGAGCCGCATCTTAATGTGAGACGTAGCAGGATGTCTCCCCGTATATATCAGTGTCCGTCTCAACGTCACATTCGAATTCGTACAATGAGCTATGCTTTCATATGAAGAGCAACTCAACGAGCTGAATATCGTATGAATCACAATCCCACTTCCACCCATGCTTTAGCTCAAGAACGACGAACTGGAGACACGGCAATTCACGGCATCATCCTCGTATGCACAGTCGTTGGGTGATACATGGCAGATAAGCCCCCCCCCCGCCCCACACACACACAAGGCATTACCATTACAGATACTAACCTTTCCTTACTTTCTCCCAGACCTTTTACTACATCCAGCCCCCATTCAGCCAACTTTCTAACTGTCTACCGATAAGAACATGTGTTATACACAGTTCCGTATGGAAGTTGCGTACAACTAAACTGTAGTCTATGCAGCTATGCCCGGTATATCTCCTTTTATAGCCTCTGATACATACATAACATCTCACTGTAGCCTAAGGTCCGTCTTCATTTTACGATATTTGCAAATCTGCTCCATGTACAAAGTTTTATGACACATATTGTCACTGAGCATGCAAAATGTGCTAACCGCATTTTTTAAGAGTTGCAAGGAAGTTGGTATAATTTTTTGGAAAGCCGTCTATGTATGCAAGTATATCTGTAAGAAAAGAATTGTAAAAAAATATTGGTGTCGGTACACTTTATTCGTTGTCGAAATTGTACTGCAAGTAGGAAAGCTGGGAGAGAGTGCGTTTTGAATCTTCAAGGACAATATAAGTAGAAATGTATTCAGGTTGACACATTGCCCTATATGAAGCTTTGTTTGTATACGTGTACATATCTGCACTCCCACACCGTTATCTAGCTTTCACAGCTTGTGAAAATGAAGCCTGTTCGTGGAAAATAAACGACAGGGGCATTATACAATAATAGCGTACCGTATCGACGGCATTTATAGAGCACTCCTCTCACCGTATGTTGCCCACAGTAGTCTCTCCATGAAATGAATGCAAACACAAGTTTAGTGTAAGATCTATCTCTTCCATGTTCCATGTTGCCTATCTATCCATGGTGGGGAATCACTCGTTTCGTCCCAATGATGCCCAATAACGGCACGCTGAGCATTCCTGCAGCTTCAAATCTCTCTATTCCTTCCCTTTCCCTTCTCCTCCCCATTCCTGTGACTACAAGGCTGGATCCAGTCGCGTTGCTAGAAATATTCTTAAGGTTGGCCAGGTAAACAAGCACAATTTTGTAAGTCGAATTTTGAAATTTTTTAATTTATAGATTTTAAAGATGTTTTTAAATGATCTTCCACTTTTGAAAAGCTTTTTGCATTCTGTCATTTTGAAATCTACTGTTTTGAAATATAACGTTCATTTAAAAAATTAAGTCATTTTGAAAATTACGTTTTTAAGCCCTTATTTTTACACTCACACAAAATCAGTTTAAACAGCGATTTTGTAATACAAATTGACTACTACATTTCTAATAATTGTATACTTAAACCTGTAGCTGGACACGCTCCTGAATACACGAGGCCATTATGTCATTGAAAGTCAAGGGAAAGCAAAGCAAAGCAAGCCAAGCCGAGCATTGCTACGGTGAGTGGGTTATCTCAGTCATGGATGAAACGCTCACCGAAGTTAACCTAAGCAAAATTGAAATTGAAATATGTTACAGGGAAAAAAGGAGAGCAGACGAGAGAGAGAAAAACTCTTTCTCCTCAATATTATACTTTTAATACATAAGAAAATAATGTGACAGCTCTTCCAGAATATCCACAATGATATACGTGGGAGAGACGGAGAAATATTTTTTTTATTGCTTCTTCTGTCAAATCATGCATTATCTCTATCTGAATCTCACGATTTGAAATCTTGACATTACGAGTGAGTACAAAGTACCAGGGAGAGGGAGAGAGACAGAGAAAGATATGAGAGAGACGAACCGAAATAGACAATATAGAATAATGTAAATGTGAACGCTTCTCCGCATCTCAGGGTATGGTTCAAAGAATAAACAGTACGATAGAAAGTACCATAAAGTACACATGTTCGTGAAAAAAAAATACGAAATTCAAGTAATTTTGATTTTGATCCACCTTCAATAGCAGTAGAAATATGCACATACAGTATAAAATACCTGTACATGCAGAACATAGATGCACAACTATTCAAAAACGTTATTTCACAACCCTGGGAAATTCTTACCGAGAAAAAAAACTACAAGAGACCAAGAAGAAACACAGTCACCGTCCAATTCGACCGTAACTTGTTACAAATGGCAAATACTCGCACCATATTATATTATGTATCGTCACCGAAGAAGCAAAATGACTTCTGTCCACATTTACTGCAAGTAAACAAATTCTCAACTAAAATAGCCTAGCATGGAGGGCCAACGGGCATCAAAGCCAATTATTTCCATACAATACCATACTTTCAACAAAATCCCAAAATGCATCTTTGCATAGAGATAGGTTTGTTTGCACTTTTGTTGACCAGTCATTTTGCTTCTTAAGCAGTATTTTATGGACGTACCCGGAACCTTTGAAACCAAACATATCCAATTTCAATTACGAAACCAACGAAACGATACAAGATACAATTGCAAGTAAAATTTCAAAAGTTTCTTAGAATTGCCGGCTCTTGAGCGAAACTTGATCTGAAGTTACATCTGCTATACTTATATGTATGCGTAAGTATACCAATGCATACTTATTTGTTGTTTTACTACGGTTTTACTATGACGAGGACGTTACTTGTGTCAATGGTGTTTCACTGTCGTTACTTCAAGTCATGAATAGCATACAGCTATACATAAAGATGCAAAGTAATGTGCTCCCTTTGTACAATTTACATGCCTATAGTTTCTAGAGGGTACAAGTAGAGTCTACAAATTGTTTCATTCCTTGAGTCTCAACGCATTTCCAAGAACATAAATATTTTAAAATATGAGCTAAAAGCATCCACCTACGACCTGCGTAAGTATCTATGTAAATATGAGTAGATTTCGCATTGAGTAATATATTCTTTGTGCTTTTTGTACCCACTCATCCCCTTTATTTTTTCCCTGCGTCCGGAATAATTATAATAAATAGGAAATCATAGGAACAAGAATGCAATGGGTGTGTGGAATATGAAAAAGAAATAAAAGACATGAGACGCCGTAATTATTACAACACAACACAATATTTCTGTTGCTCTTCCCTCTCATTTGGATCCTAATGGCAATTGCAATTGCGCTTCCAGCTCCAGTCCCAGTAGCATACAAGCTACTACGGATATTTTTTAGTACGTGGGTTGGTACATACATATGCATGTGGTCCATGAAGAAGCAAAATGTACATACTTCATACCACAAATAAAAGAAGCAAACAGGGATAAATCGTACTGCATCATTGCTAGCATCTATAGAGTGCATATGTATGTAGTAATAGCTTCGATTATTTTTTAAATTACACATATTTTTGTGTTTTACACCTTTTTACGTAAAAAACCTGTTTAGAACGTTTTCCAAAGGTTAGAATAAGGATTTAGTTTGGTCCTTTTAAAAAGCATGTTTGCAAGATAATACCTATGCAACTTGTGAAGATACGGAAAAACACGTTTTGTCCAACCTTCAAAGCATTTTTCAGAATATTTTGCACTTTTTTAAAAGCATCAAATTAAGATATTTTGAGCCTTTCTAAAATTTGTCTCTGTGGACTTTACGTCTTTTTTAGAACTAGGTATGTAATTAGAGCTTTTTGTATCTTTTAAAAAGTATGTAAATTGAATATGCATTTTGCACCTTTCAAAACCATGTTACTTGGATGTTTTGCACCTTTTCAAAACCGTTTTGCATCTTTTCAAAACAATGTTACTTGGATATTTTTCATCTTTTCGAAATCGTCTTATTCACATATTTTCAAACTTTTCAAAACGACCAAATTAGCATTCTACACTCATTTTCAAAAGCGTGTGGATGTGACATTTAAAACCACATGTATGTAAAACATTCTGAAACTTTTCAAAAGGATGTGAGATGAACATTCTGCGAATTTTTCAAAATAGTGTAAGTAAAGCATTTTGCATCTTTTCAGCAGTACCAAAGATGCTTTCCCCCTTTTTTAAAGAATTGCAACAGTACGTTGTGTACCCACTTAAAACACAGTATGCGACTCTACTACTTTGATTAGAATTTGGAAACCGGCCATGTTGCTTCCTCAGTAACGACAAGGATATTATGTAGCAGTGGGAATGACAGTGGGGATGTGGATATTATATGTCTGTGCCATTTTCTCATTACGAAATATTTTCTTCCTTTTCCTTTTTTTAATAGCCAGGAGCGTAATTCCAGGAGTACTCGCATGTCGACGTCCATGCACTCTCCTAGTCTATCCTCTTGTGATATTGCTCAGGATTTGCTCTTCTGCTCTCTCAAGGACTGCTACAAGGAAGAGGGTATTACATAGAAACTAAAACTTGAGCTTCGTCTTGGTTCTGGCTCTGGCTCTGATATCACTTTTGCACTGAAGCATACCCTACTAACCATACCATATACCATAACTTGAGAAGTACCTATTACGATAGAATTTTGGACGAGATCATGCTCATGGGAACTGATACTGGCTCTGGCTTGGTTGGTTGGTTGGTTAGTGGGCTGGTATGCTATTCTGTTGTGAAGAGAGAGAGAGAGAGAGAGGGAGAATGTAACAAGAAATTATTGTCATGATAGATACTACTAGCGAGTAATAAAATAATGTACACTTTTAGGTATGAAATCTTTGACATGTGATGGAGAGGGTGGACGAGGACGATGAGAGGTTAAAATGATGAGATGACACTTATATGGATGGAAATATAATTCCTCAAGTAATAAAAATTCCCATTCACTCAGCTACTAAGGATTCTTTATGGGTCGGAGCATCCGACGACACTCAACCTTCCTCATTGCTTTTGTTCCCGTATGTAAAAAAATAAAATAAAAATCTCTTTGGAAGTTGAGAGTGAGAGAGAGAGAGAGCAGAGACAGAGGATAGAAAAAAATGAGGAAAATGTGAATTTCTAATAGCATCAGGATGATTGTAAGTACTTACAGTACTCTTAGGCAGTAGTGAGTATTCCATTTTCTAAGCATAAAATTTCATTCTTTCTTTTTCATCTGGCTGACGATGAGCTCAGTTCCGAGTTGGTCGAGTGTGTCTCGTGGGTGCGGGATCTCCTTGTGTACTGATATACATATACCAGAGCCAGTCTCTCAGTGCCTATACTTTATACCTACAGCACTAGCTTGTAGCCTAGAGAAATTAGGAGCCTTTCAGATAGTACCTAATCAAACAATTTGTTCACAACTTTTTAATATCATGTTTTATACCCTTTGAAAAAGATTATGTCTACATCATTATTTATGTTGGCAAGGCTAAACATATAGACCTATTTGAGCCTATATCGGCCGTTATATCTATATTGTACAGAACGCGTGTTTTTGAAAGCGCAAGTACAGTTGAATTTTTTTTAGAGACGTAAATATGGCATTTCGCTGATTTGCACTCATGAAAGGGACAAGTTTCGTCACCATGCCTTTTTTCAAAACAAAATTCTCATGATTTGCACTTCTCCAAAGTGTGAAAAGAAAGTCTAGCCTGTTTTTAAAACTTAAATACACAATGTTTTGCATACATGAAAGACACAAATGTAACGGTCTTGTCTTTTTTAAATACAAATAGCACGGTTTGCATCTCTTGAAGGTCTGAATACAAAGCTTTGCTAATTCTTAAAACATATATTTAACGATCTTGTCTTTTATTGAAACGCTAATATCATTTTTTGAACCTCTCAAAAGCGTTAGTGTAGCAATATCACCTTTTTTGGAAACCTATTTGTTTTGTCTCGCAGTACTTGGGGTAGTAAATAAAAATGGGCATTGGTTCTAAGCTTAATAATTATCATGTTTTGCCTCTTTTGAAAATGTGTACTCCAAATCGGGTGGACGTAATACACGTCATGCCCTTTGACATAGTGTACGTATCGTGGTGGTAGAGGGAAAGGGAGAGTTATACACCCATAGCTCCTGAATGTAAAATCGGAATGAGATGCGGACGGTACTGAGATCTGTACCGTGTTGTATGGATGGGGGCTTGAATATGCTTTTTCGCTTCCATGATTTCCAACGGAGAGAAGTTGCTTCTGGCGTAGCCGCGTCGTCTCTGGCGAAACTCTAGTCTCCACTCTACACTCCACACTTCTACGGTTTCACATTCATTGTCGTGTCTCATAAATTAGACTCGAGCTGGTTTCCTTTTTCTGCATCCGACTTGTGAAATTGTGAATAGATTTTTGGTATTCAGGACAATGGTTAAAACTGAGATTTCTCCTATCTGCCTTTCAATTACATATAAAACTCCATAGTTTCAACATCATTACAAAATATTGACGCCAACATGTACATTGTGGCAAAGCGAGTCTTTTCTCGCCCATGGTGAACGCATGGAAGTTCTAAATAACATTATGACTTTGAATATTTAATTTGGAGCCTCTGGAGGCATAGAATGGGACTCCAAATACATTTCGCACTAGTCATACGGCCATAGGACGAGCAAGTAAATTACGCAAAATACAATCATTTTCCATGCAATACTGAAACCACAACTCTAATGCTACAACTTTAGCTTTAAATATGAATTTTATTAATGTATAGTTACCGAAGAAGCAAAAGGTTCGGCCATTTGGTCTATAAATTTAAATATATACAAAGTAGCCTACCTCCGCGTGGAATTGTATTCTTTTGAAAGTGGGCAAAATGCTGTTTCCTATTTTTTAGTAGTTGCAAAATGTCCTCTTTGAATTTATTCAAAGGTGCAGATAGACCTCATATGTTTTTGAATGGTTCAAAATGTTCCATTTGCATGTTTAGAAAAGATGTAAATGTTGCATTTACAGATTTTTGGAAGATGCACATGCAACGTTTGCGTGTTTTCAAATGTACAAAATGCAACGTTTATGTGTTTTGAAAGGTGCAAAATACTACGCTTTGAAAGTGGAAAATGCTCCGTTTGCATATTTTGAAAGGAGCAAAATGCTGCATTTGCGTGTTTTAAAAAAAAGCAAAATGTTCTGTTTACATATTTTTGAAAGTTACAAAATGATCTAGTTTCATGTTTTCACAGTTGCAAGCTTCGACTTTAAAATAATAATTGAAATGATTTAAATGTTTCATTTAAGTGGTTTTAAAAACACGTACAAGGCAAAAAGTTAAATCGACGTAACTGCATCGTTCCATTTAGTTGTATACATGCATTCATACCACAAAATGGAAGTGAATTCCTTTGTTTATGGTAATGATGATGTCACTTAAGACTTAAGACGCAGTCTGATGCACATGCATGGGTCTACTGTGGATGTGCATCACTTTGCTTTTAGCAAAAAATGAATGTGCAAAATGTTACTTCTTAAACAACAATGTGCTTCTTCCTCAAGAGAATTCGCGTAAGAAATTTTACTTCGTTGCACAAGTAAAAGTTCTACTATCAACACTACCTAGGTACATTAGACTTTAATTCAATTGAAAGCAGCAAAGATGAGAGTGGCAGCCGAAGCGATGGTTGAAAAATCAAACATACCTAAATGGAGACTGAAATCTTTTGACTTTGAAAGCGATCGCTTACGTAAGCAAACAATCTATCCATCAAAACAAATGAAGTGCACAAAGTAAACAAATAATCACAGAGTCAAGCAACTAACGATAAGTAAAACGAATTCAAACACATACATTACATATGCATGGGTGAAATTAATATAGCAAACTGGTGCATATCCTTGCTGTGTGTCATTGTATGATACGGATAAGCACCACTATGGTTCTAGTTGTATTTGAATGTTAATCATTTTACCCCTTAACTGACGATATACATACATAAATAACTATGCAAATACTATATAATAACTATATATATGTATATAGACTTAAGATCATACCTCATAGTGTTTGAGAAGTTCTGCGGGTTCCAATTGTAAATGTCTTCTGCACGCCCCCACGTTACAGAAACAACCGTAGCGCATATGAACATCATGTAAATAGGCGATTTGTTCCATCTGCAAAAAAAGAAAGAGAGAAAAAAAACAAGGGTTAAAAAAGAATAAGAAAATAATAAGCACACACACACAAATACCATCCCAGAGCTATAGGCCAACCACAATTATATACACAGGCATACAGAATCGTATTTGTATCTGCATTACCTACCTACGTGTATTTTATTCCACATATTTATTTCAACGTGACCTGAACTGAGCTTCTCTTGAAACAACAATCGTTTCAAATTTCGTATTTTGAATTTGGAGACATGATAATAATATTACTTGGAGTACCTCTACCTACAATACTGTACCGTCGAGGCTTGAGGCAAAAGAGAGAGCAAGTAAGCCATAATACATGCGTATATATCTCTGCATTGCACTGCTGCCGTCAACGTCAACGCAACGTCACTATTTTGTAATCCCATCTTCCATCTTACCCCCTATCTGTCTGGCGTGGTGTATGCAGTTACTCTGATTTTCAATCCCACACTTTTTATTTTCAAATTTCAAAACAAGGCGTCCTAAATAAAAGCTTAGAGCATTGAGGTACTTGGTACATAATGAGATAACGCATAGTAGGTTAGCGCTATACAGTAAATAGAACGTACCTAGGTGGTACATACATACGTATGCGTCAAGTATTAGCTTAGCACGAGTTTGAGGGAAATAAGGCAATCACAACATCCCATCGGAGAAAATAGGACAAATGGAAAGAATATTATCTGTAAATATCTGTATTGTTTTCATTCAGTTAGCTTCTTCAGACTTGCATATCATTTAAGCTTCAACTTTGCTCTCTATACGTGAAAGATCATAGCCGTCGTTCGTGATATTATAAACTTGCGGTACGTCTGAGTATTCCCCTAACCTCTGCTCTCTCTCTCTCTGTCTCACTCTCTGTGCATTCTACCTTATAGTTTGTTTTGCCTTCTAGCCAAAAGTGGGTTTCCTATTCCTAGAATGATCGTTCCATTCTATATTATATTTTGTACTCGCTTTCCTATTCGTATTCATACACAACAGAACACAATTTCGTATTGTTTCACGGTACAGTGTACCTACCTACAGACAAATACCTATCTGAACAACTTACACACATACAACTAAGGACTAAGGAAAGCCAAGCTACAGTTGTACCGCTATAGTACACTGCACTACACTGTTCTGTACTGTGTTTGTGTTTTCGAATATTATTACAAAACCTGAACAAGAATGTATACTGTCTGCCTCCTGTGATACAGATTTATGGGGAGGGCAATACACCGACCGCACAGCGTGCGGGTACTGAGTAAAAGAGAGAATTGTAGCTTTTACACAGTTCTCTCTGAAAAAAAATAAGTGAGTCATCCAAAGGGAAGGGATAGAAGACGACTCTCCATGTAGCATAGCAACCGTAGGAATTTCTAATCGAAAGGGAAAAAAAGATAAATTCTGATATGAAAACTTGTGATTTCAAAAATGGGAAAACAAAAACAAAATCCTAAGCCCAACCAAAAAATCAACATTATGGAGCCTAGCACTAGGTAAATATGATTTTGTGGTTGCACAAAGTTTACACAACCTATATAATTATGTACTTAAATCAAATTTTTAATAACAAAACTTTCAAGGGAGAGAGAAAGAAATGGAGAAAGTAGAAAAGCTTGAGAAATATTTCCCCGTCTGTGTGGTCTATTGGTATTGGTAAATAAGATGAAACGGTGAGCCGCGAGGAGGACTGAGAAGTAATACCTACCCTCCACATTACACGTTCGTAACAAGTTCTTATTTACACCAAAGTTTTATACGGCTTGACGCAAGAGAGAAAGTTAGCGCTTCCAGCATGTTTCGCCTTAATAATATATATGTATATACGTAACGTGCAGACCGTGTGTACATATAGTGTGTCCGTGGACTACCTAGAGTAAGCCGGTCTGGAGCTTCAAATTCTAGAATCGAAATTCATAGAAAATGAAATAAAACTCAAATATGAGATTTTCTACAAGCGGCAAATAAATGAGAGTCGAACTTTAGGCCAATCATATCACATATGTTTACGACGATGGATCACGAGGTAGTTACCCTGGGCTACTTGATCTAAGCCTCCGCTTAGCTTCTACCATATCATAATTACTACAGAAGTAAAATGGTTGCACATAATAAGAATTGTACGTTTGCTAACGGCATTTCTTTAGAAATGGAAAAAGATCTAAAAAATAAAAACCGTCTTTTAATTTCAGAAAAACCTTGAAAGGAAATATACTGGAGATCTACGGTAAGTTAACTATAAAAGAGTAAGTCTTTTGACTAATTTGCTTTTACAGGGGCCAAAACCGTAAGAGAAGAGTGAAAGTCCAGTTTTGCACTCTATCATCTGTCTGTGCTTTTCTTCGATTATGACTACAATGCAATGCAATGGTACAGTCGTGTTGTGCTAATTGTACGTGTGAGTGCAACTACTGCTGACTGAGAGCTTTCACAGAATTCCATGCACCTCCTTCCCTTGGTGAAAGTGGCACTGGGTACTTTGTACTCCAATAGCACGTACGAGTACACGAGAGAAAGCATAGAGTCAAGCCAGCCCAATATATTCCATCACGTATAGAAACAACCGCAAAGTACAACTGCGTTTTAAAATTCTACCTTTCATTTTACTTCCACTGAGCTACGATGTACAACTACAGATACAACTTGATACGTGCTTTCCCTTCCCTTCCCACAGTCCTCTCTCTCTCTCTCTCTGTCTTTCTCTTTCTCCCTCACAGAATGAAATGTAATGCAAAAGGCATGTAAATACATCTACGCTTACGCTCCCAACGCTCTTGCACACTAGAGTAGGTACTTCCAGTTCCAATCGGAACTCGGCTGAGTATGTGACGACGCGTGTAAGGAAGTATCTTTGTGCAGAGTTGAGTTTCAGTCCAATTGAATACGATAATCTAGATTCAGATCCAGGGAACTATAGACAGAGGGCTTACACATGGAGGACACGGAGGACCGTCCTCGTGTGCAACTACAATGCCGCTCAGAGACAGAAAATGAACGAGGAGAGAGTAAAGGAGTGATGAGGTGGAGACTACAAATGTATTCATCATGTTATTCCTTGATTCTGTGAGGAATGTGAGTGACGAGTTTACTTGTCCTTTTCTGATTTCAATTTTAACTAGAAAGCCCTGCCATGGATTCTGGTTCTATCCCAAAACCCAAACCCAACTCAATTCAAACCAAGCCAAGCAGCGAGTGAAGCATGGCATTGCTGAGCAGGGAGCTGGCAGGACAGTGCAGAGGCAACTACTACATGTAAACATATACACACACAATCATTTATTTATTACACCCAAACTAATGGCAGGATTTCAGGAGAAAACCACTGAACCTCAAAATTTCTCATTCCTTCATTCCTACACTCATCACATCATACAAACAGAATTCTCAAAGTCTGGTCAGGTGACTTTGAACTTTCTGTCTCTATTTATTTCTATTTCCCTAACTCGCTCTCTCTCTCTCCTTCTCTATCTCTCGCTTTCTGTTTATCCACCAAGAACAAGTAACCATATTTTCCTCATACAAAATGAGCAGTGAGGGGCAAAGGAATATTCAGGAGCATCCTGCCATACCAAATATAAAGGCTAAAAGGTTTAAAATCTAAACCTTAAGATGAAAGTAGAGCTTCCTCCTATTTCCCTAGTCTGTCTGTAGTTTGGTGTAGAAATTGTGAATATACGCAGTTAATTGTAAAGTAGATGCCTAGGCTTCAGTATGGATTTATAGGTATATGAAAGTTCAATTTTGACTACCAAGGTATTTGCAAATTAAAATTTGCATAATTAGGAGTAGGATAGGATTTTCAAAGTAAAAATAAAGTCACAAATTGATTGAATTCCTGAGAATTTAATACTCACCGTGAGCTGGCTGGCGAGAACAACTTAAAATGTTAATTAATAAACATCGCAGGACTAGTAGCGTGTAGTAGGAAATGTGCACTAGTATGGTAGCAAGGTATACAACTCACGTTATTGACAAGCAAACGGCTACACTCAAAAACTTGAGATGGGATGGGATATTTATTAAGAGGGAAAGTGCAAATGGGTATGGATGTAGCTTTTAGTGAGAGGAGATAGTAGGCAGACCTGATTATAGGGAGCGAAAGTATAGTATATATGCAGAGAGGGAATTCATAAATCTTTAAAGCATACGTTTATTTTCTTGTTGGAACTCTGGAGAAATTTAATTAAGATTCTTACTATCTTTCATGTTGGAAGCCTCAAAAGATTATCCATAAATTTTAGCTATATAAGCTCCAGTAGCACCTTCAGCAAAAAAAATTCCAATTTAATTCTATTTCATTTCTATAAATAAGTGACTTTTCGTGTGAAATCCACAGAAGAATTTTCTCAGTCCCGGAACCTCCTACGTGTGGTTTGGTTTTCATTAGTATGCGCATTCATTTCCCATCATTCAAAGGTATTCAATAGACTTCGGACCCAGAGACAGTAGTACACCCTCCGTATGTACTAAGCGTCTGGGAACAAGTGTTAAACTTGATCACGTTCTTCCCTCCGCTCCCCGTCCAGCCCTACATAGGTATGTGTATGATGTACAACTGCATCTATTTTTCCTCCCACGAATCTGTAGACATACATACTGAACTACTATGCAGCAACTGAGGACGGAGGCGGCTGTCAAATATTACGTCGTGGGATTTCAATTAGATAAGACTTTAAAAAAGGAAAAAAGTATGGTTTCACTTATCTACAAAATCCGCACTTCGCTGGTACGTATTTTAAAAAAGATACAATGTAAAGTAACTTTTCGTCAGAAGTATCAAATTATGAAATTGACACTTTGAAATCGTCAGGTCATATACATACGGCTTTTAAAAGGCGTCCAAATAATCAATTTATACTTTAAAAACGTTCAAAATAAGTAAGAAAGGTTTTCCCAAAGTGGCAAAAATTGAAATTAACGCTTTTAAACTGTCGAATTACAAAAATACAGCTTTTAAAAAGTGTCCATAATCATGCCATAAAAACTTTCAAAATGTTCAAAACACGGAATGAATGCTTTCAAAAACATAAAATTAGAGCTTCCAATTTCCAAACCGTCAAATCATGGTAGTACCTCTGTTAAAAAATGATTAAACAGGCCATTACTAATCGAATTCCGTTATCAAAATCTTTGTTTTCTATTGTCACTCAACAAGAGTCTTTCTCTGATGAAGGACACCAAATGTGTATCCAAAAGCTTGCAAAATTTAATACAACTATTTGTACCTAATTTCTTTGCTCCATCCAAATTCTTTTATAATTGCAATCAAAACTTCCGCAAGGCTTAGAAAATTCTTAAATTTACCTTTACGAAAAGTATGACAAAATTAAATTGATGCAATCGTATGCTTTTCCTCGCGTGTAAAAGATTCAATTTACTTACGTAAACATGAGACACATAAAGCCAGATACTTAGATACTACACCGTCAATTTTTTTTCTAAGACAGCATTCATATATGAAATGCCCCTTGACGAAGTAGAAAAACGGCTGACTCCATTCTCAAGAAAACCAAGGCCTAAAAACCTGCCTACACGGTTATGGCCCCGTGTCAAAGTCAAATCTAAAATTCAATATCTTACATTCAGTGCTTAAACTTAGCCCCTTTCTATCCCACACTCTTACCACTTCTTGAACGATCGACGGCTGGAATGTAGAAAACACTAGAAACAGATAGAGATTGATAAATATATAGAGTGAGTCTCAACTCCACCAGAGTAACTCTTGTCTTTGACATTGGCGTTAGATTCTCGACTTCTTCTCTTTCTTTTTTTCTTCTCTTTCTCTCTCTCTCGTTGACTTCCCCTTTTTGACTTTCACTCGTCGAAAGCATGAACGTAATCTTTTGCGACAAATTTATCTTCGACAGGCAGGCAAGACACTCTCTTTCACAGAACAGCACACCATCGACTTGGTTCACTGTGGCTTCACTCACTCACTCCTTTCTCTCTATGTATAAGAGAGACCCAGAAAAAAACTTTATGGTATGCCTACCTACCTCACTGTCTGTCCGCCTGCCTGCCTGCCTCCCAGCCAACCCTAGACTTCAAACTGAAACAAATGCAAATGGAGAAAAAAACTTGAAAACTATCTGACAAGGATGGAAGTCTTGTTCTGTTGTATGCCGTCCATAGAATCTAGTGAAAGTTTGCATATGTATAGCCACTCAATGCTATACTGACTGCCGGCGGTGCAAATAACTACTGTAACCATAAGGCTGTATAGCTAACATATGTTCAGCTTAACTTTTGACACGGAAGAAAGGTCCAATGGAGAGAGAAGGAGAGAGAAAGAGCCGACGATGGAGGATGAAGGTTAGTGGTCAAGAGAATAAAGTGAAGAGCATTTGAACATATGTTGAGATTTCCATAAGCATCTTAGCTTAGGGATGAATTTTTTTTATGTCTCCCTGAAGCACTGGAAGGCCCATTTCCACGGCAAGTACATACATAATAGCATTCAACTTTAGAGTCAAAGTCTACTTGTAAAATTATCATGTTTAAAGAGGAGGGAGGAAGAAGACCATGTAAAATGCATGACTTTCTCTTTAAATACGAATGACTTCTTGAAGCCGTCTCCGTCCTAATTCTTCAAATGCTGTCCCACGTGTGTGCCCATAACTATGTATATGTACATATATAATGTATGTGGACTCCTCTGCATGCTTCCACGTCAACCTTCCAAATACTATTGATACTTTTTTGAAAGGGGGTGGAACATCTAGCCTACAGAGCTACATTCGTGTGCCTTTCAGGTGTTGGGTAGGAATCTAAAAGCTCTCGGAGGAACGTTTGGATTGGCTTTGTCCGTCCGTCCGTCCGTCTTTTGGGCCTCAGTTTGTATAATACTTGACTCGAGAAACGTCAGCTGATACTTAAATCAATTTTTTTCTTAAATCACCTTCAACCTCCCCGCTCTACATATAAATTATGAAAATTCGGTAATATATAAAATAACTTTGAATAGAGAATCTATTTTGAAACAGTGCTTTCATAAATAATGAATTTAAAGCAATTTTTTACAGAAATAAGCTTTAAATTTAAAAAACGAATATTGGCTGATAATATTAGACATTTTTTTTTCAGATTTAAGAATGCAAATCTCTGTGAGCAAAATAGAACGTAATTTGAAGTCAGTCATGGTCTATTGGAAAATCATTCGGAAATTTGCGGGATTTAAATTACAAGCAGTTTTTACGCTTCGTTTTGAAAGCTCGGAAACTCACTTTCCAAAATAATAAGCGTAAAGTACCATTATACCGTACCTATGTACACTTCAAACCCTTGGTAAGGGCTGTTGGCATTGGCCAAAATCAATTCTATACATATTTGTATGTACAACTTAGCATCTACTTTTGCGAGCGAGTGGAAAAATAGCCTGAGCAGCACTCAATTTTTGCTTTTTGAAGGTATAGAAATGAATAGAGTGTTCTCCACACTGGTAGGCTAGCTACATATAATAAGTATATACTGCAAAAGCGAGTTCTTGGAAACCTTAGAGTACATGGAGCTTCCATTCCCTTCCGTCCGTACATCTTTCCATTACGTGACAGTCTGCTTGCCATTTTAGTGAGGCCCCTCGTCTGACTATTTGACTGGCGGAATCCATATTTGCATGTGTAGCTACTTAAGTCAGTCTATTTCCCTACTCGAATTCGAAGTAGGATCCCACATATGGATGTTCTGAATAATACAGTTCCTTGGGCGCTTCATTCTCCCTACCTATCAAAAATATATAGTTTTCATTGCTTTCCAAATGGAGGGAAGTGTCAGGTGCGCGTAATTTTCGAGATGGAGTTCATACTTTGGCAGAAGCTATGCCGTATGTATGTGTCGCAGACTCAATCCAATTTTTAAGTTAAGCTTCCACATCCGGCAGGACTGTATCCTAGTCAGTCAGATAGGTACATAATTTTGACGGGCACGTAAACCACTGAGCTCTGTGCTGTACACGTAATTAACCGTTTCTTTTACAGGAGTCGAAACTGTCCCTGGTGACACACTCTACTGCAAGCTCAAACTACTAAATTTTTATGAATGCAACTTTTCCCTTCATTTCTTGTCAAATGCATCCTAGAACTACTAGAGATTCTGTCCCTGGGCCCAAGACTAAATGCCTACTCGTGAAATGGATGACGCTCGTTCCATGTTCAATTGCTTGTTGGTAGGAATATTGTGAAACCCTGACACTTACCCATTCACTAGGCTCCATACTACCGATTCACATCTTAACTTACGGAGAAAAATGACGTATTTCCTATGTTTTCTTAATTCAAAGTGTCCAATTTTATCATCATCAGCTTCTAAAAAGGTGCAAAGCCTACTTATTTCTCTTTTGACACGGTTACTAGGCATAACTATGGGCCTAAAAAAGTATCATTTTGTCAAAACATGCTTCTGAAAAGGTGGGAAGTTTCCTATTTAAATGATTTTGAAAAGATGTGCCAGTTTTGCATTTAATCTTGACTGCACAAACTCCTTTTGCTTCTTAAGTCAAACAATGTTGTGTAGGAAACTGCCTGGCAAACGTAATGCAAATGCATGCACATATCGTAACTGCCACATGTAAAGTAATGAATGAATGGCCTCATTTGACTGTACATACACATTGACCGAGTTTTATTGATTAGAGTGAAACCAAAACGGATATTCCGTACAGAAACTACCTTAACCTCATGAGCAGCAGTTGTTGATGTTCAGTGTACAAAAGTAAGACTATCTGCATCTTGTCCCACACTGTCTGTGCACTCTATATACATAGATGCACTCATTATACTTATACATATACACATCATATCTGTGGCCCTACCGACTTTAACGCTCCAACTTGCACGAAACCCCAACGAAGCCAGAACAGAGAGCGAACCATAAGCTAAGAGTGATTTATGAAATTGTTGAACGGAGTGCGAGGACGAGAAGCTTTTGATGACTCGAGAGGAAGTGAGTTCTACTGAACAGCTACGGAAGTTTCCACAGTGAAATTCAAACTATACCGTATTATCCCAGGATGGAATGTGCCCTTTCTCAAATTTCGCCCGTGCATTTGATCAGGGAAATTTGTTGCCTATACTTATATTGGGAAATGAGCATAGTCGTGACCCTTTACGTGTCCACAAAAGAGTCTATGCGCTTAGTGTTATCCCGTAGGAGAAGCCATTCCGTGACACTACATACATAATACATACGTACATACTTACGTAGTAGTATGAAGCAGTAGACAGACACGAGAAGTCAAGCCGAGAAGAATAAAACCGACCTCATCATTTTGCGTGTCTCTTTTTCACTTATGATTTCATCTTTGCCCCGTCAGTTATGTCATTCAAAAATAGAAAGACAGAGAATTATAGGAAGAGGGAGTATGTAGAGTGAGAGGAAGGGAGCGTATCGCATGAACTCACATTTCCTACAAGTATAGGGGCCTTCCAAATACGACGGCAATCTAAATTATTTCAACAAAATTAGCATGGATAATATTCTTTCACTTTAAAATAGAAAGCAGCAAAACAATGGGTCTTCAAAGAATTCTCACATAAAATGATAACATTGAAAAATTGTGTATAGCGTTTTAAAAAAGGTGTAGATCGAAATTAAAGTTTCAAAAAGTGTCAAAACCTGGTCATTAATTCTCTTCAAAACCCTTCAAAAAGTATCAAAATTAGCCTTAACTTATCAATTGTCAATATATGAAAGCAAAATTTTAAAAATTAATTTTACGTTTGAAAAAAAATCAAAACAAGGTATTTAGGAATCAAATAAATTTTCGTACAGCTTCAAAAATGCACTGCCCCCAGACAGTTCCGTCTATAGTTGGAGTTTGTGGTAGACGTCTAGTGAAAGCAGAAGAGCTATGTAATTAATGTGGAAATGAAATGACTCAGCTGACATAAAATGCCGTGCATATAAATTCACACTGAATTATCTCCTGGAATTGTGTAAAGTGGGAAGGCAGGGGCTCACTCTAATACTCATATACGCATATTAAATAGATACGGAGCTACTACTACACACGCTCCTTATACGGAGCCCCATAATTGTACACGCACCCACCACCATTCCACCATCATATCATAATGCAAGGGTACATAACATAAGCTTGCATATGGTGAGAATATATGACGTGAAGGTCTCGGAGACCACTGCCACACACTGCCACAGCCCGACCGCCACCACATAAACTTATATGGGCTATAACTCATATATGTTTAATAATGACGTAGTCCGGGGGAAAGAAGAAACGATGAACTTCACAAGTTTCCTTCCATATTCCTTAATGGAGAATTGTGTAGCATGGAGCTTCTAAAAAGTTGATCCTTGTCACAATTGCCATCCTGATATTGTTAAAGTTGAGTCTCTCCTCATTTTATTATACAAAAACTTTCTCGTTCTCCTCCGCTTCGTTGTGACTGGGCCTTGTCATGTTTGACGCTCACCAGACAAATAAGCAAAGACGTTGAGTTCTCGTGTGGAAGTTTTCACCGCATAATTTATTTGTGTAATGCAGTTTGTTTTGTGCACACAAATATCATGAACTTTCCTGTCTCTCTCTCTCTCTCTCTCTCTCCCTATCTCTCTCTATCTGTATACGAGTGTTTCCTCACTCACTACGTTCGTATCTACTATCTACGTACAGAGACAGTCTGCCTCTAACTATGCACGGTGCTCACAGAACAACTTAATGTGCACGTTACGTACCACGTTACGGACGTCCTTCCTAACGAATGCCAACAACGACCAGACCAGAAGCAAGTTTTTGTGGCCATTGAATATGAGCTCATGTGAATAAATTCGAGTCACAAAACAGTAATCATTTAGGACACAAGTATGCATTATTTCTACTTTATTTCCCATTTCCACATTTCACCATTTCTAGTCCATGCCTTCCCATCATAGCCCATATAGGACATTAGACAAGGGAAAAATGCTGCCTTGGGTTTTTCGGTTTTGAGCCCTTAGTTATCAATTTATTTCCTTTTTCCCTATGTAATCTAATAACATTGAAAACTTTGAAAAGCAGATCCTTTTACATTGTGGACTACAAGGGTCCAGATGTAGGTACATAGTATAGTACACTTTCTATATAATGTGGTATAGTATACATAAGTACTGGTGTGTAGCAGTTTGAACTACTCTTAAAAATTAGAAGCAGTTTCTGCTTCAATGTAGGTAATTACAGTTAACGTTTCAGTACATTCCCTTGACTTTGTTCATGAATTACCCCTTTTTTTCTCTCCTTGACTTGAGAGCATGCGAGGCAGTACCATAATACACTAGATATACATACATACGACACCCACTGTGATAAGGTTAGCTGTAAAACAATCCTTTTCCCCTTGAAGCAAGTCACTGCCAAGACATCATTAAATTTATTCTTATTCCTTGGGTCCTATGAAATCCAAGCACTCGAAATGTTTTGATAATTTAGTGTCTTTTAAAAGTTACTTGATTGTTTTCCTCTGTAAATATATAAATAAGCTGTGTAGCTTCAATTCTTTAGTGAGTCAACTTCTCCGTAACTGGAACGGCAGAGACGAAGAAGAAGAAGGAGAAAAAAAACACAAAATGAAGTTAAAACCGAAACCGACTAACGACAGTGATTCCCTTGCCCACAATCTTTAAATTGCCATGTTACTTTGAATTTAGTCAAGCCAAAAAGGAATAACGAAGCTTGGAGCACACACTCCCAGCTCAGAAATGGACTCGGGATAAAAGAATGGCATTCATTATTGAGACAGAGGAAATAGTATCGGATAAAGGTCGTATTTTTTGTGTGTACACATTCTATGGAGAGTTTATTCTTGACATTTCCTACACCTGTGCTTTGGTCTTTGGCTCCCTCGCTCGCTTGGAGTGTCTTTGTCTAAATTCGTAAACCTTCTTTAAAAAAAAGATGTTTTTTTTTGAGGTCAGAAGAATTGTAAATTGTAACGTGTAGTTCCTCCTCTAGCCATCTATACTCTTTAATTTTGTAAGGAGAGGAAACAGGAGGAAATTACGTACAGATAAATGGGAAGTGCATGCCGATAGTGACGATGGAATGAATATTTATTTCTTCATTCTTCCATCTTTCTTACTTTCTGCCGATGTTGGCTTTTGCACTTCAACGTTGAGGTATTTCGCTTTTTGAAGGAGCGCAAGTGGAGGATGGGATAGAGAGGGGGGGGGGAGAGTGACTTTACACTACACAGAGGGAGAAAGACACTAGCAAACATTGCGTATAGCGCGGGTTAAGATACAACAATGCATAAATCAAATTTAAACTATGAGCTGAAAGACGCTCATCTGTAATCTGGTTAAAAATCCCACAAATTCTGACTTTTCAAGATGCAGTACCATTGTACCTCGATGTTGCACAACTTTTTCAACTGTACATGATGATAGAAAGATGAACAACCTTTCAAACACACGGAAATGGAACATTTCATGCCTGTTCAAAAACTAAAAATGACATGTCTGACTTTTAAAAATACGAATAGAACATTTAGCATTATTCAAAAACATTCAAACTGAATATCCATACATTTCCAAAATCATGAAAACAGACTTTTTGAACTTTTTTGAACGCATGTAAATAGAACAATGTGCATCTTTTCAAAAGAATGTAAAAAAAACAATTTGCCCCTTTTCAAAAGAATGTAAAAAGAACAATTTGCCCCTTTTCAAAAGAATGTAAAAAGAACAATTTGCATCTTTTCAAAAGAATGTAAAAAGAACAATTTGCATCTTTTCAAAAGAATATAAAAGAACAATTTGCATCTTTTTGAAAGCGTGCAAATAAGATATTTTAAACCTTTTTAAAATGATGTAACTAGAACAATTTGCACTTTTTCAAAAGAATGTAAAAACTGCATTTTGCAACGTTTCAAAAACATGTAAGTAGGTATATGAAACAAATTTCGCCGTTTCAAAACCGCAAAAACAACATTTAGCCCCCATTTTCAAAAGAATATACATAAATGATACAATTTTTTTTGGACCTTTTCAAAAACGCTCAGTTTTGATAATTTAAATCTCCACTGGTGAAAAAGAAACCTGCCTACACATCTTAGGCCGACGTAACTCATCGTCACAAATTTGCAACAAATATGGAACGTCCTGACACTCCTGACGCCCAATGGCATCTCAACCCACACAATCTATAAGTTGCAACCTAGAAATAGAACAATACCGAGAGGTCGGAAGAATCTTTTCGTTTTCCAAAGCAAAGGTAACATGACAAACATGTAATCGAATTACTGTTTCGTCTTCGCTCATACTTTATAGTCTGAGTAAACTGAGTACATACAGCAGGACAGGAGCGCAGCGGAGTCGTTCGTGGCCAGAGTCTTACTCGTGCTCTCCAAGTAATCCTTGGAAATAGGAAGCTATTGAAGGTGGTTTAGCCAGAGTTCGGTTTGGTTTGGTTTGGTTTGGTTCGAGGGAAGAAGACGGAGGACGGAGACAGGTTCGTAAATAAATACAGGTTGTTTGTTTCCAGAATCCTATATCCACAGTCAGATCCAGAGAAGAAGATGCTATTGTCTTTCTCAACATTTACTACAGAGCTTCCTTTTTTTCTCTTCTTCTTCTTCTTCCCTACTTTTTTTTCTCCCTCCTACTTCTTCCTTCGTTTCATTTTGTTTTCTTTTTCTCTCGCTCTCCTGTTGGTCTTGCTTGCTTATTTCTTCATGTCCTCTTTGCCACTGTCTAAAGCCTATACACCCGGACTGAGAGGCAGTAGAATTGCAGAATTGGAGGAAAATATACACATAAGGAAATATAGATAGCTTCCGTATACTTTGCCATGTCATAGTACCTATATACTTATAGGTATACCCACAACGTAAGTACAAATAGATCCCACAAATCTATTGGATAGAAACACCCAGCAAATCTTTTTTTCCTCTTCTTCCTTCTCAATCACACATTAAAGAGCACTGGTCCTGGCACTAGGACTGACACTACCACTGCACTGCACTACTGCTATCATGTATATATGTATATATAGAGGCCATCCTTTACTTAAGATAGAGGGTAAGGATACATCGAGCATATGCATAGATGACTATTTAATAATAAGCCCAAGTTTTATACGCGTACAAATACAAACAGAATGTCATCCGTACTGCTGAGCTTTTTTCTTCACGCGATGCTAGATACAGCAAAGCCTGTCTTAGGGGCCTTTCACTTATTGTGGTAGAAAACTTGCTGCTTATTGTTAGCCTTTGTAATATTTGAAAATTTTTGAAAGTACAAATAGCCCTAAGTAAATATTGGGATTTACACTTACAATTTTTGAAACATGCGTTATTATTATATAATATTTCTTAGCGTGCGTAGTTTGAAGGGCTTTTACCGTAATTTACAGTTATGCTGGTCATGGTAATACTTGCAAGGCCCCTTGCTACATAGTTTGGTGTGGTAGACTGGAGTGTCTCCGTGTCTACGACTGAGCGGAACCTCAATGAAGCCCTTTCTCCTTTTTGTTTGAAAATGGGAAAGTCTTATGGGAAAAAATCGAAGAATAAAAGCTTTAAAATCTTAACAGAGTAAATCTTATAAGTAAGTTTACTCCCACATAGGTAGGTACCTACCTAGGTATGTTTTGAGTGTGTGATCTTGGAGGGAGGTTGGATGCGTGGAAAAATTGAATAGTTGGTAGATAAAATAGAATCCATGAGTTATTACGAAGGCTCCTGCTAACTGCACCGTCAGGTGGATTTTTGGAGAAACGAAACGAAAAAGAAACGAACCTCAATGCGGAAATTTCCTGTAGAAAAGAAAGTCAGCCCGGCTCCCCAGCACAGCACTACACTGCACTGTCAACCACTAATTTAAACCTCGCTACTCCTACGTACATATTTTTCTATTAGACAGAAAAACCGATATTTTTTTAAGCAAGTCTACGTCCCTATAAAAAATTAAGAATCTCCAACAAAGTCATCACCCAGGTCCTGGCCTGGCCTAGATATGATTGTAACGGGTGTTCCTAGGAGACATAAATAGACGGCTAATATGTATAATGCATTGATGTGTGTGGAAATGTCTGTACTGGATGTTGACTGTGTGTCGGGTTAGTTTTAGTTTTGGCCGTACTGAGAGTTGTGAGTGAGGCGGGAGAGCCCTAATGTATTTACCGAGAGTATGGAATAGAGGAGAAGGGAGAGAAAAAAAACTACATATGTTGTTGGAAGACCGGAGGAAATTGGGAAAAGTAGACATCAGCCACGTCCATGGAGGAATCAATCCAATCTGTCTGAAGACCCATAATAAGAGGACGACTTCTTATTTTCTGAAAAACATAACATGTCTCGAGAGAGAATATCTTGGCACTGCACAACCATCACCACTGCCTCCCATTCAATTCCCACTTCCAGGGCCTTGCTAGTCCACTGCCAATGCCCTGCCAGGGAGGGACACGCACGAATCGTCGGCTATGAGGCATCCTGGTCCAGTCACCGCTTAAAAGCTTTCTGACCCAATTTCAGCTGTCCTTAAATTAATGTTGACGAAAGCCCCACTAATCAGCTTTTTCCCGCTGTTCGTAAAAATGGCAAATACCCTGTTTAACAGCTTTTCAAAAATAGTATATTGCTAACAGGCACACTTTTCAATTTTAAAGCTAGTATTGGAACGTTAAAAAAGACAAAATTGGCATTTTCACTTATTTTAAAAAGTGCAAACCTATAGTATTTTAACTTTTAGAAAAGAGCAAAACTGGCATTTTCCCCTTTTAAAAATTGTAAAACTGGTAGGTAATTGAACTTTTAAAAAACAGCAAAACTGGAATTTCCACTTTTTAAAAATTGGAAAGCTAGTATTTCAACCTTCACGAAAGAGCAAAACTAGCATTTTCGCTTCTTATAAAGTACAAAAACAAAAACTAGTATTTGAACTTTTAAAAAAGAGGAAAAACTGGCTTTTTCACTTTTTGAAAAGTGCAAAACTAGCATTTCAACTTTTAAAAAAGAGCAAAGCTGGCATTCTTGCTTTCAAAAAAGATCAATACTGGCATTGACGGGTTTCAAAAATACTAAAACTAATAATAAAATTACATTTTTTACAAACACGTTATAAAAACCTCATTGTTGGGCGTTACATAAAAATAAGAACAAGGAGTCAGTATGCTTTTAAATGGGTATATACTTGACTTTCGCCACAATGCTTCTTAACCGACGATACGTACGTATATGCATGTACTCTCCCCCCCTCTCTCTCTCTCTTCCCCTGAGTTGAAAGTCGACATATTTTTGTGGACATCATATTAAGTCACGGAACGGTTTTTTAAGATTCGTCTTTTTACAAGACTGCACAAGAAGTAGTTTCCACTCGTATACGTCCTCTGTTATATGTACTTTATAGTAGCGATTGAATGGAACGTGTAGAATGGTGCTCTTGACTCAAGTCTACATGTGGACAGACGGACGGACGGACGGACGGACACTTTCCTCGTCTCCTCATATTCTCTTCTGTGCTGTTGAGAGCAGGACCAGTACAGTGCAGTGGCAGTGGTGGAGTCTGTCCTGTGTCTATGGACGGATTTGTGCCTACACACTACGATGCATGGTGGAAAAAAGATTTCGCGCATTTCCAAGCTTCTTATTTGCCTCCAGACTCAAGACTCTTGCCTCTCCCCAGATGACTTGTGTTGAAATCCTTAAGGCTCTTGAGTCAAACTTGCCTCCTTTCTCTTTTTCTCTCTCCATGCTCTGTCTCACTCTCTTTCCCCTTCGTTTTCATCACATTCCATGGGATCATAGGATTTCCTTTTCTCCCACCATGTACATACCCTCCGAACATACTACCTACTGTACCAAGTACCAACTTAGAGACAAGAAGACAGAGACACTGTCCCTTTCCAAAGAAGGAATTATTTTATTTCCACTTTCCCCGCATTACTCAACACACAGGCGGCACACACCTATTATAGCTTCCAGCTACTCGTACACTCATTCCATTGACAGGTGCATATGGAAAATGACTAATGGTACTTTATTTTATTTTCCGATTTTAATGCACTGCCCACAGAACTTTCCTATATTTCATTTTACTACCAGCCTCCCCGTAAAACAGGACGATGATTCAATTCTTTTGGTGAGGGGAAATACAAATAAATCTGACCGCTTCATTTTTCAATCATTTAGCCACTTGGTTGACATTTGAAAGTATGAAAACATTAAATTTTCTACGATAGTAAAATCTTGTGTGGATTTGGAATTCCTGTGGGATTTGTCATTGCAGAGTGAAGACCTGGAGGTCCTGTGGAAATGAAGGGATCAGAAAAAAAGGAGCAAAAGGTCATAAAGCGTAACCAACCAAGAATTCCATCAGTTTGATTGTCATTTTAATAACCTCTTCCATGAATTACACTGGGAATTATGCTCGAATTTAAGCAAAATTCAGAGTGAAGCCCTTCTACAATAAATGCCAGCAAACATAGGTAGATACATATGTATGTAATGTAGGTAGTTCTATACTTACAGCGTGTGTGCATAACGTATGGTTTTATACTGAGAGAATAAAGAACAATTGCATTTATGGTTCGTTGTGTGATTGCATATTAAGGTAAGGATTCCCAGGGTGAACAAATCACGTACTTAATTCTAATGTCATAAAAGAATAATAATAGAAATAACGACGTTATCATGTACCCATGCGACATGGAATTCATACATAAATGCACCATGTGCACTTGTAAACCTGGACTACTAAAAATTTCCGCCATTACCTCCACATCACCGTAAATCCCCTGATAGTTTCCTCACGTGCCAGTCCTACAATAGCGAGTGAGAGTTGGAGTACAATTTATAAAATTTCTAGTAATACAAAAATGGTATTTGAAAGAGTTTAAATTGAATTTTGATAAAATGACATTTTAGAAGGATTTCTCTTGCAATACATTTGAACAATACACCATACCAACAAAGCACTTTTTCTAAAACAATGTGTCCGTTCTATTCGCAACAGTTTCTAAAACATCTTTTCTACAAAAACATTTTTTCTAAACCGCAAAATTTCTACAAAAACGCCTCTGATTTTTTGAAAACTATAAAATGACTTTTTTCAAAGCTTTAATTCTGTTAAACCAACTTTTTCTAACACCTAATTTTTATAAAAACAAACTTTTTCTAAAGCGTCATTGCTATGCAAACACTATTTAAAAACTGACTATAATTTAAAAAATCTGTTTAAATAATAAATTGAAAATTGCCGTCGAAAATTCAAGTTGTTCAAATTGACAATCGGAGGCAAATCGAGGCCAGAGTACTAACGTGGCATTGACGGTATGCACTACATATAACAACAGGGACACAATCAACCCACCTGGTTGAACTTTCACTACTGTGTCTGTATGCTAGTGCACTGTCGGTTAACACGAAGAGAAAAAAATTAAATGTGTAGCATTTCAATAGCAGAGCGTCGTAGGTGAGCCTTGCCTTGCTCTGTGTGGCATCCACCGCGTGGCTGGCTGGCTGGCTTGTCTGGCAGAAGCTCACCTCTCAACGTAAATTATAAAGTTGGTGGCTGGAAAGTAGACAGATGAGAAAATACATTACCTCTGAATATCCGATTATCGTTCCGTCTGGGCGAAGCAAATTGAATGTCACAATAGGACCCTGGGTTGAGCGGGACTCGTACTTTGTGTCCGAATAGATTACTGCGACAGGTTGTCCATTTGGATATTTCATACGAACCAAGCCCTTGTAACAGTATCTGAAATAATATAGAATATCCTCAATTGTATAGCGAGGGGAGATTTTTGAGAGCCAGTCCCATCTCCTTTTCATTCCTTCAGCATGGATAAAGAAGCAAAATGGCAAAGTCCTTCTTTATTTCCGGCTTCCAACTACTAACTATGTATAAGAAGCCATAACTTTTTGATGGGCCGTATTGCTTCTTCAGTAAGTACCGCAATGTAGCCCATCTAATCTGTCTGAATATCTATTAGGTATCTATATAGTACTCTATCCAATTCTAGAGCTGTGGAAATTGAACAATTGTGACTTGTATAGAATTGGCTCATTATAGGTATCATTTCATAGTGGATCCCCTATGATTGTATAGTGCATCCGTATAACGAGCCATAGAATCAGAAATAGAAATACCTACAGTGGCCAAGACACAAGGGACAGCCATTTGGAGCATCCTGCCCCTGCTTTCTCTTCCTTTCTCTCTCCTCAACCTAATTGCATTGCTGTGTTTAAATGCTCTGCTCCAAGGATCTACATGCATAGCGAAGGGCTACACATTATATTAGTTTCATATTAGTTCTGCTCACTCGCATATAATTAGTATATCCTTCCTCTCTGTATTTCCTTCACGGACAGTCTACCTAGAATTTGGAATAGTAGAATTTTCTCTGCCCCACTATACGTATAGACTCTCGTGGTTCGACTTCGATCGGAGCGAGCACATGGACATGAATGTGAATATACGTAACTATGTGTGTCCTCAGAGATTTTCTCTCTGCTATGTACATTCAAACGCGGATACTCTGGAGTCTGGAGTACATCACATTTGTATTCACATGTAGAGGGATAGCATCTAACTAAATCTCAATACAGAAACTTCCACGGAGGCTCCAAACCTCCACACACACACACACACACACACACACACTACCACACTAGACCAGCTTGCCAGACCGAAGCAGATAAAGACCATAGCATTGAATTGCATTGCATTGCATGGCTTGACAGTGTGACTGGATGGTAGTAAGGCTGGGAAGCTGGGAGAAAGACTTCTAGGCTTTTGCCTCACCTCATCCCCCGCCATACCATCCACTACCTCTCTCTCCTTCCACACTAACAATAATTTAAACTGAATACTTATGTCCTTATCCAGGCACTCCAGCATTACACTCATACAGGGGAAGCTACCCAGAAGCGTTATTATATACTGCCAATGGAGCATAGGTGAGCAGAGGAGCACAGATGAGATGAACGAGGACAAGTGTGTGGGGAGCTTATAGGCATTACGACTCACTGTATCACTTGCATCATCCACCTGCATCTCAGTCTCCCATCCAAGAAGGGACCCTTCAACTATTACCTAAGGAAAATAACGACCGAGCCAACTATCTGTGTCAAATCTGTCCTGAGCTCATTTGGAACGCAAAAACGAGGGCAGTAGTGCTTCTAAGAAGTCAGTGTTAGAGTGCACTTTAGCTTCTTGAAGATTGCAATAATTAGAGGCGTAAATATAATGCTTTGCCATTTTTATTGCCTGCTCACACTTTTTGCAGGACTAAAATATGTACGTCTTGACATTTTGAAAAAGGCTAATTGTCATATTTTACACCTTTTGTAGTGGTAAATTATAACGTTTTTCATTTTTAAAACTTGCTGATTTTGAAAGTGCTGAAATAAATTGTTTTTTTCTCATTTTATAGTTTTTGACGTAATATTTGGCGAGGCCTCAAGTACCTATCGCCCCACGTATCTGTATCGAATGTATGGTAATGGTATCATATCCCAGACCGGGTCTGACTCTGGTGAGACTATAGATGTAGCAGACAAGCCATTGGAGGACAATTTCTTCTCAACTGCAAGTAATAGGCAGCGATGCATATAAAAGATTCCCATAAAATATAAATCCCTTTCCAGGAATTTCGCATCTCTAAGCTTTCGTTGAATAATAAAATTGAGCATTTCGAGATGCTTCAATTCATTTGATACGATGCTCTCTCTCTCTCTCCTTTCTCCAACTACTTTTCTCTCCTTTACCTTTCTCGGCCTCGGAGGATCAGCAGCTGAAGCAATAAGCCAGCTAACATACATAAATCCTCATTTCCGGTGACCTGCCTATAGTATTATGCACATCGGTGCTTGGGAAGCCAAATGGCCCAAATCCAATGTTTTCAAAATGAAAAGTGACGCATTTAGCCGCCAATAAGACAAGGTTAAATGTCTCAACGTTTTACACCTTTCCGAGCCATCTCACGTGTGCAATTCTTAAAAAAACACAGAAATTTTTACGTTTTTAGCATTTTAGCACGTTTTCAGTAGCAGACAAAATGAGATTTCGCGTTTCAAAGCAGTTTGATAGAACCTTTTGCTTTTGAGAATTACTGGATGAGTGTAATTTTGCTTCTTATAATCCAATGCAAGTGTTTGTCTATACTACCCTCTGCTATGGTCCTTAGACCCATGTTTTCAGAGACAGTAAATAGTAGGATGTGGACCTGGAGCTTTTTTTGATTCCATAGAATCGAAAACTGAAAAGTAGAAAAAATCGAATAGAGACTAATCTTATTGGAATCATTACTTTTTATTTTTTTGGAAGCATTTTGTCGTTGTGAGTGTGTACATACTAAGACTTAGTCTATGGGGAAAGAGATTACAAATTTTAATCGAAACTCTATATGACTTTCACTTCTAGTCGATCAATCTCCTATCAAACTTCCACTGACTCGAGTAATTCTTGGACAAATTATCTATGAAACGCCATGGCATAATAGCATACGATTCTTTTTCTTTATATCAATGCTGCTTAATCTAAAGTTTGTTTAAAGTTGAAATCCTACGGTTTCATTCCTCCCTTTTCAAAGCTAAGCTACCTGTCAAAAGTATTGCAATTTCAAGTTTTGCCAAGATACACAATAAGGTAGTTTTATAAATTCCAATTTTTGCATTACAAGTTTTAAAATAAAGTTTAAAGAATCGATTTGTTAATTGCTACTGGGTTTTTATTCACAGTTTATGCCATTAAAGCTGGAAGCAATTTCAGTGCCACTTGCCAGTTGTTTTTTTGCTTTGTTTTGGAATGTACCTAAATTAACTTGGTGTGTGTTTGTACCTACATAATGTGAATGATTGCGTACCTAATAAAACCTTCAAAAAGTACATATGTATACTAACTAAAGTTTTCGCACTTCACAAAAATGTGTAGATTGTGACGTTTTACAACTGCTATTTCCTCCGTAATTCAACAAGAACGTGATTCCTTGAGGCAACGAGAATTAATAAACAGCAAGCAAATAAACGGCAAACCGAATGTTCAGATACAATCTTTGTATTTGTACTAAAAAGGAAAAGGTTACCGATGCTCATAGTAGGAAAATAAAGTTATTCAGTCATTTCGTAATCTACCACGAGTTTCTACGTATACAAGTAGGTACCCATGCTTTGAGAGGAAATTTTCGGTTGAATTTTAAATTATATCCGTTGAATAGCGAAGGAGAATTTAACATGAAAATGTGAGAGCGAGTGAGTATGACGCCATCCGATAAAGTACCTAGGTATACATGTTCCACAGAATATACAGCCACTACCGAAATTATTCACATTAATCAATTTTAAAATCATAAGCATTTGTATATTCCTATATAGTATAAAATTCTCTATAATAAATATTATGCACTATATACTGTGTTTTGTATTTCTGTTTGTAATTGTATAACTTACTGTGCTAGTCTGAATGCCCGGGTTGAAATAGTGTCCATTGAGCGACCGAGTGTTTTTAGCGTATCGAGCCCATGGCGTAGGGCTAATATGGACAGGAAAGAAATGGTGCCGTCTTCAAATCTAAAATACATAAAAATAAAAACAATAGGCAATTTGAAGTTTGTGTACATTTCTATAAAAGGCAGGCATTCTATAAAAATATACACGTTTAATTTATTTTATGGCTCATTTACAAAACCCCTTCAAACCAAGCCAGCGTTGGGAAATAAAATAAAAATTTGCATTTATCCCAACTACAGCTGCTCAACTGTTGAATGGTATTAATTTTGAGGGAATAAATTGGTTTCTAACTACCTAGCTTGCTTACAAGTTGTGCTATTTCATTCAAATTATCTCTGCATTTTGTTAGCGAAATTACTATATTACTGCACTGTAGCAGAAAATATAAGTGTATTAGTAATTTGTGTATACAATAATTAAGTTGGGCTTTGAAAATAGGTTGTACACATCAATACAAATATTTTAACTACAGATTGATCGGTGCCAGGAGTGTGGCAGCAGTCTACGGAGATTCCTACTCTGATGAAAGTAAAAAGCATGGTTTATACTCCGTAAAGAGTAATAAAAGGCTTATCAAGACATAAAATATTCATTGCTTGTCAGTTTGTGTCAACAGGACTGTCGATGAATGTATAAATAAGCTTACTTTTCATGCAAACGCTGTCGTTTTGCATGGAAACTTTGGGAAGGAATAGCAATGTTGACAGTTCCACCTCCAAAGTAGCGTTTCTCCAACAAACTACTCACTGAATTCCGTACTATCAGAGCTCCCAAACCTGTCGGGGTAAAAAACATAATATTTCAATTAACACTCACCACTCACCTACCATACCAACCAACCAACCAACCAACCAAACAGCCAACCAACCAACCAGCCAGTCATCCAAAGAACAAAGTAGCAGTCTGTATTCTGTATTTTCTATTTTATACACTCTCTTTACTCCGTCATGTTGATATGGTAAATCTCGAAATACTTTAGAGACTCAAGATACGTCGGCATTAGTCGGAAACTATACAATTTTACTTTTAAATTCTCGCTTTAGAAACTGTAGAACTTTTTACTTTTGTTCTATGTAGTAACTACAGCTCTACATATACAGATACAATTACCAATTATGTACCTTACCGTACGCTAGTAAATGAAAAATCCATTTGTGAACAATTAACTAAGTAAAACGACGTTATAATCGTTCCTTTTTACACATTCCACAAAGTAACAAACACAGCGTCCTATTTTTTCTGCCATTATTTTCGCAAATACTAAAATACTGAGAGGAATTGTCGGTACATAGGTATATGTACCTTCTACCGTTTTACTCTCCATAGATTTCTATGTTTTCAGCACTCGTCCATTACAATAAATAAGCAAGGCCCCATTAATTATCAAAGTTTTAACCAAAGCAAAGCCATTTAATTTAACAGTAGCACTTTAGAAATGAATAAGAAATGTGACATTATTATTGATTTACTTTTACGGGCCTGTACGGACCTCGCTAGGCTTCATAAACTGACATCTTACATAAGCCGTAAAATTATCATCAGCGTAATTAAACACGTGGCTTTCATTTACCTATATAGAAAAAATGGAACATTCTCGACGAATAATGGATAGTAGTAGGGCATTGCTTTGGTTGGGCCTGAGCCTGAGCATGAAGTATGACCAACACTTTTTGAGTGTTCTTGCCGTTTCACAGAGTGTTCTTAGCTCACATTCAATTCAGCTGTCAGCCAAAAGCATGAATTGGAATTCAAATTCCAAGTTTGTTCTTCCATGCACACGACTGCTCCACGTTGAAGGGGAACTGCATGGGACTGGGAAAGAAAATCGTAAATAGGTGTTGGAACTGGGAAAGTAAAATTTGATTGCAGTACATTCAACCGTTGCCATTGAAAGTTGTAATATTTCATAATATAGTGCAGCCGAAATGGCCTACCGTCTAGCCCTCATATTTTCTACAATTCCTCAATAGTGATTTCAAACATTATGCTAAGTTTTTATCTTCATTTTCTCTCCGTCTTTCCCCCCGTAGTTCATATACCTATGTACATACGCGTACGATTAGCCAAACCCAAAACGAAATCTAAAATAATTGCCGATAGGAATCCAGCCACGAGCGACGGAAGCCCACTTATGTAGGTACGGTGCAGTGTACTTCCATGCTCATGTACCTATACAGATTATATAGAGGACCGCATATCTTTCATAAATTTTCATGGAATGGTGCATTAATCCTTAGGAAAGCATTTACACATGCCCGGGAGTAGTAGAGGAATGAAGAAAAAAAATAAAGTGAAGCAAATAATAAGAACGGAAAGGAAAGGCAAAGCTTAAGAATATCGGCTTCGGTTTCACTCTTCACTCCTTTCCCCTTCGGTTTGGCTACACGAGCGAGTGAATTGCAGTATTTTGTTAAAAAAAATAAAAATAAAATCAGATCACAAATTATAAGCAACCATGTGAAATGCTTTGCTTTTCCTTTTGCCTTTCCTCTATCATATCAAAAGATAGATCTCATCGCAGCAGCAGTAGTAGGAGCAGCAGTAGCCGAACCCATATCGGTGTGTTATGCATTAGTGAGCTGAATGGCTATACCCTCAGACGTACAAACAGCGAGAGCATGTGTTCCTCTTGGAAACATGGCGTGTGACTTTCACAAGCATATATTTCAAGAGAAATGATCGGACAAAAGAAAGGAAATACAGAAAATGTATGTAGGCCAATAAGTACCATGTTAGATCTAGATACAGTGCACTTAAAGTAGCCTTATGTATACAGGCTTGTCGCAACGCCCGGCCACTTCATACAAGGAAGGACAACAGGACCAGAGCCAGAGTCAGGACCACCAGGATGGAAGTGCTCTGGATGGAATGGCGTCGTTACTGAAGAGGCAAAATGACTTGTCTTCGAAAGGATTTAGGCGGTCAAGGTGGCATATTCTCCACCAGAAAGCGCTTATAACAAAACCTGCTAAAACATGCAGAGTATCGTATTTCCATGATTTTGGAAAGCAGCAATCGCCTTTTTACACCTTTTTAGAATGTAGAATGAATAGGTATGTGCATCTTTTGAAAAGGTGCACAATGCACTTTTAGTCTTTTTAAATGTGCATTATTCACTTTTAATCTTTTGAAACGTGCAAAATGCTCTTTTATGTAATCTTTTGAAGTGTACAAAATGCTCTTTTACATCTTTTGAAGTATTCAAAATGCATTTCTATATCTTTTTAAATATGCAAAATGCTTTTTTATGTACATCTTTTGAAGTGTACAAAATGCTCTTTTACATCTTTTGAAGTGTACAAAATGCTCTTTTACATCTTTTGAAGTATTCAAAATGCACTTCTATATCTTTTTAAATATGCAAAATGCTCTTTTATGTACATCTTTTGAAGTGTACAAAATGCTCTTTTACATCTTTTGAAATGTGCAAAATTCGATTCCACATCCTTTGAAGAGTCTTTTGCATGTCATTTGTAAGCATTGTAAAAACACATTTTTTCCAACATTTTCCGATGGCGTCCTATTTACTGTTAGAGGAGGTGTAAAGACAAAAATTGTGGTTTTGAAAAACAGGCAGCTTTCACATTAGAAAGTGGCGTACTGTGCCCTAGCCTATGCATTTGACAATAGAGAAATGTGATTTTCCTTCTTCTGATAGGGTACATGGTAAGCAAGCTTGTGAATTGGCATACTGCGTATGTAGAGACTGAATAAAATAGGTAGAGCCTGTATAAAAGGGAATTTGGTCAGAGAGAGCGAGAGAGAGAGACTGGAGGGAAACTGCCACTGCCACCATTGTGCTCGACTATATGTGGGAATGAAATGTTCTTGTTCTTGGTCTTGGTCGCATAGTGTGTCCCAAGGAGGACGATGTCTCACAGTGTTTTGCTACTTGTGCTATTTCTATTCTATGCCCTCTTAGTCTCACTCTCACTTCACTCCATTCTATGCTCTAACACAACAAAATGAATTACAGAGTGCGACTCTTACGACTACGACAATGACAGCGACTACGACCACCACTACGACGAGGACGTGTACTTTCTATGTATGTTTCCTTATACGTCTATACGAGCGGAGCCTCGTCGACTGCAGTCTTCACTTGAGAAGTACGGAAAACCTCCAAAGAATAGGATCACATGGAATGGCAATGAGCATGGATAAAATTCACAGGCAAGACCGCTTCCAAGAACTACATATTCGTTGACATTGGACCACGGCATGACTCGGAGCAAGAGACAAAAGTACAAAGCTTCTTGGACCTGAGCTTACACAATGATACAATTGTGAAACAGAAACTATTATTGTATGATGATGAAGAGAGAGAGAGAGGGAGAGAGAAGTGCGATGAGGACAAGAGAAATGAGAAAGGTTGTCAATAGCATGGAGTATAGGGGGCCATTCAAAAATTATGTTAAACCGCTTGAGTTAAGGATACGTTTACCCCTTTTTTCTAAGCAATGCAAAACGTAAACTTAAGATGTTCAAAAAGTGTTAAAACACAACATTAGCGTTTTCAAACAGAGTAAACACCTGAAATAGCCGTTACCACTGCTTTCAAAAGTGTAAAACAGTGTATTAGCGATTCAGAGAGGGTCGACACATAGACTAATACCACTTTTAAAACTTGTCACTATATAGAAGCAAAACTTCAAACTGTCAAGGTATAATAAATTCAAGTTAAAAAAGTGCTAATCCATGAAATTAATTAATGCTTCTAAACTGCCAAAGCGTACATACCTCACAGTAAGGTTTTAAAAACCATCACAAAATTATACAAGGATTTAAAAAAACATACAGGCAAGGCTGTCAAACTGTCAAGACGTAAAATCACCATTTCTAAAAATTGTCAAAACATGGGATTAACACTTCCAAACTGTCTAATGTGTCTAAACATACGACCATAAGGTTTTTAAAAGTGTCAAAACATGGACCTGACGACTTGTTCAGGTGTCAAAACGTGAAACTAGCGTCTGAAACAGGCCCCTCACAGAAAAGTAGAGCAAACCATTTAGATATTCTCATCTTAGAGGAGCTTTTCCGTGACCTTGGATGTGGGCGGCCCCTCCAGTAGTTTATTGGACGTGGGACAATGGCTATAGAGGGAAGCCATCCGTGGGTTTATCTAAATTCGCCACGCAGGCGAAATAATACAATAAAATGAAGGATAAGGTCCTTCTGGGCTTCTCTTGTAATGTACACCGAGTCAAACCACTAAAACATTCATTATTTCCTTATTTATATATTTATGAGTGAAAACCAATCCTTTTCTTCTTCCTTTCTAAAACTAACAATAAATAGAAACTTCCTAATGTCTCAGACCCTAAAACAACAAGGAGAGAGAAACGAGGACGGCGAAGCCGATGAAGCTGTTCTCGGTGGAGCTGTGGGTGTAATACATATATGTAGGTACATAGCTACTGACTCCCTACAAGCATACATAAATACTTGAAGGAACCTGAACGCACATAACAGCCCATGATCGTGACTTACATGAGTTGGACTTGGACGTGAGCCCAACTTTTTCATTCCTTGGCATTGTCATAACAAGTTCATGTCATCCAAATCCTGAAGGGCTTCAACATTCAAAGCACCGTCAAAAGTAATAGGTACTAGTTGTCTACAAGGGAAGGAGAAATGGTGTAGACACACACACACACACACACACATACACACACACACACACACACGGCTATCTGTATCTGTACAGTCGTTGCAATAACTATTGAATAAATTACTCCACACAGGTATACGCCACCGTTCAATCTCAATCACCCGGGAGCCCCTCATTTATTAAGCTGCGAAAGGAGCCCCTTTGATAGCTTGTTTCGATTTTTTCAGCATTTGAAAATAGCTTCTTTTGCAAAGTTTCGAAACGCGATTGTCAATTATTTTCTTTAGAAACTAATCAAAGAGTAAATTTCATTATTTTCCCTTTTTTGAAACGTTGGTTTCATTTCATGATTTACACTTTTTCAAAAATATCCGCGGTATTAATTTCAACATTATCTAAAAATACAAATTGTATTTGTATTCTGCACTAATTGAAAGCATGATCACAATTATTTATTTGTCATTTTTAAAGATGCTAAGATCACGTTTTACACTTTTTAAAACGTCCAAAATATCATGATTTAGTTTGTAGATAAATAGGTAAATACTTTACGAGCTTTCCCACTGTCAACATAATGTTTTGCCTAGTTGAAAAAATGAAAATGTATCACGACCATTTTTGAATATGTATGTAATTCGTATCTAGGATAAAGGTGGGCAAGTACCTAGTAATATTTGCGGAGCTCCCTTGACAGTTCCAGACGGTACCTTGTATGCATTACTAAACCGTACTTTCGACTATCAGTCCGCGTATCCGTATATGTACCACGTACCATAACAATAGAATCCAATGTGAAGGTCCAAATCATTCATTGGGAATTGCAAGGTAAGTACAGGCATTTTGTAAAAGATATCCTTTAAAATTTATCAGCCTATTAGTCTAATTTCTCGACACAAGGACGTCAAATAAAACTGGATCGATTCTCCTCCTAAATTCTAAATTCGGAGCTGTAGCTGGTCTGGAATCCTAATCCGGGAGTCCAAACCACCACCAGTGACAAATTCAATTATTTTTCTTTGGCACATTTCTTTAAGGAAGCGGTTAGGATAAACTTTCTAAATTTCCAAACCATGTCTTCTCTTCCCACTCTTTCCCACTCCTGGGGTAACATGGCTCCAGAGAAAGAGAGAGAGAGAGAGAGAGAGAGAGCCCACGCCATTCCCAATGAAATAGGTATGTACGTTCCTGCCCCTATGCACGCATGCAGCTTCGAAGATAATCATAGACGTCTGTGTAGGGCTACTGCGGCGTCATTATAGCCCTCAGTCAAGTTTTCGTGGGTTCCATATCATATCATGATCGAGTTGCCAATTGGACGGAACGGTGCGGGAGTTGATGAAGAAAATCAGAATCCAATCTGCTACAACTCTCCTTTCTTCCTAAAACCCTCAAACTCGAGAAGTTGCTCTGCGGGGTAAAGTATAGTAAGTTCTCGACGTAACTTTAAGTTTCGTCTGATTTACAGTGGGAGTGGAGATGTATGTACTTCTGTCTGTGTCTGTGGAGGGCTGAGTGTTTGGATGGTAACGATAAGATATGCATAGAGCCTAATCCATATGTCCCAATTTCCCTGTCTCTGTGTAAAGCCGCAATTATTTTGGATATAACAATCAATCTAATTTCTCTGACTCCACTCCACAGATGTAAAGTCGCTCTACACTGTGTCCATCAAAGACCAAGACTATTTCGAGGTAGAGGGAACGTCGAGTGGCTCACGGATAGAAAGCACCGTCAAGCTCTTATTTGTTTTCTCCGAAAATGCTACCCACGCACGTGAAGTTACGCACTATGTTTCCCTGTGCTCTATGCTACTTATTAAACTTTAAAAGCGGAAGGAAAGGGCTTGAGAGAATGCGAATGGTTTAAAAAATGTCGATCTTTGCAAAACCATGTATTTTTAAAGGCCCAAAAGAGCTACTACTTTTACACCCTTTAAACTTGTATCCAAATCTATCCTTTCGAAAAGTTTTTTGAGATGGATTTTTCTACTTACAATATTTTTTAAATCGTCTGCTTTTAATAAAACACGGCCGCACGGGTTTGAACGCTTAGATTCTGTATATGTAAGTGAGTTTTCTAAAACGAATTTAAATTTACAAAGACACATTTTTTAAAACTTTAATTATATAAATAAAAACAGATCTTCTGAAAACTATTCTGTGGAAACACCTTATCCAAAACCTCCAGTCTATAATAATACATTTTATAAAACCTCGATTCTACAAAAACACATTTTTAAAACATCGAATTTACAAAAACACATTTTTAAAAACCTCGATTCTACAAAAACACCTTTTTATAAACTGGATTCTACAAAAACACATTTCTTAAAAACATCGATCATACAAAAGCACTTGTTCAAAATGCTCGGATCTCTATAAAAAGTTTTGAACAGCAGCTTCAATTGTTCCAAAACCACTTCGAAAATAGTTAAATAACTGTTTTCATAAACCATTTCTAAAATGGTGGACTTTGAAATCGATGACTGACTGACAAGCTAAACCCCAGAATTTATGTGAGTATCGGGAACAAAAGGGAGATTTGCGGTAGATAGGTAGTTGCTAGTTAGCATTTCTCCCTTCTCTCTTTGATTCCTATGAGAGTACGCAAGGAGGCTGGTGTATGTATGTGTGTGTGTGTGTGTGCCTAGCATAAGCGGCGAGAGCTGGAGGAGTGGGGGAGTGAGAAGATATCTGCATCTACAAGATGAACGTTTTGTACAGTCATTCTGGTAACAAGATGACGTCGTTCCTGTCAAAGTCTTGCTCGTTGAATGTCAGGAGGAAAGCTGCTGGAAATTGTTATGCTCCCCATTACGTGTGATTTTATTTTGGGAACTCAATTATCAGTCCGGACAAGCTCAAATGTAATGCCGCTTCTTCTGATTGTTTTCTACAGATTCCACTCTCTCTCTCTCTCGCTCAATGACTAACAATAAAAAGGAATTTTCACAAACGGATTTTTATCTATAGTCTCTCTCTCTCCCTCCCTAGACTCCCTCTCTCCCTTCCCCCTACTAAAGCACACTTCCGTCCACATAAAAAAAAGTGTAATAAGTTTGCCTAACTCGGATAGTTTACATACATAATATTATCACCCTCGTCATTCCATTAGCAATTTTCTGAATGCATTCCAATAGTTATTAACGTGTCCTCAAAACTTATTTGCCTTTCATTGGATCATCATTTACGAGCATATAAAGTAGACATTTACATGCATGAACAAGTCGTAGACGAATCGAAGAGGAGAGACAGGCAGGCATTGGGAAGCACGTGTAAATGATGGTGGAATTATTTATTTTATTTCATTCTAATCTAAACGTAAGTTACGTATTAACGCCGTCAAATTAGCAAGTCTTGCTCGAAAAACCCACAGATATCGATAAAATTAAAATATATGTGCATAGGTACCCACGTTACATAACTAACCACCAGATGCTACACCTTCCATGATTTTAAAAACAATATAACTAGTCATTACGACATTGCATTGGGACGAAGCACCTCCCGGCACTTTCCGGTGCATTAGTGCAAAGCAAAGATACAGAGCGAGTGGAAGTGGCAGTCAGTGCAGATATTTGCAGATAAAGTTTCTCTTTACGGCTTGCTTAATTTCTCACGCTTATAGAATCTATTTAGAAAATACATAGTGGCTACTCTGTGCTTACATAATGGCGCTACTGACGAAGCAACATGAACATTTTGTTTAGTACAGTCTTGTAAAAAACTAATGGATTAGCTTCATTTGGAAGCCACGTTTCTACATTTTTAAAAAGTACAAACGTCCAGTTCAAGACCTTTCAAAAACTTGCAGATAGAACATTTTGCCCTTTCGAAAGAGTTTGAAAATCTGCCAATTTGCTTCTTCGGTAACGACATACTTGTCATAGTTGAAGCACTCCATTATCCATTTAGCACTTTAAAATGTAACGTATGAATTCAATTATACCGTAGAACAATAATGGATTACTATTTCTATTGCTATTTGGTCTATTGGTATTGCTTCATACATGCAAATTACTTTTAGAACTGCTTGAGGACGGGAGGGGTTACAAATTCAGCCAGCTCATGAGAGACCTTAAAATTCAATTGGCAATAAATGTATCCAGAATACTAATTTATTGGTCAAATTATTCATGCTACCTTCACTAAAACATTCCGAGGTTAATTCCAGCTCTGAACGTGCCATTAGTACTGCCAGTCAACGTGAGCAGTATGTTGGGAGCGAGATCGCTATCGCATTCCGCTTAATCCTATTCCCTCTCTATACCCCGTCCTTATAGATATCCTCAGAATATTAAAATATTATTAAGAATTAGCGATCGTAAAATAGTAAAATCGTGAATTTGAGAAAATTGGGCCTGGCTGCGAGGCTCCCATGGGCCATGGGCTGAGCAGAGCAGAGGAGAGAAGAGGAGAGGAGAGGAGACTGGAGCTGAAGGATTGAACATAAACAGTTTGACATGCCGGTGCATTGCGAATACATTTCCTGGATGGAACCCAGACATCCACAATAAAATTCTACACTAATACACAATCGCAAATACACTGTGAAGACTATTCACCGGTATGCACACAGACTCCCTGGGAGTGTGTATGGGCATACCAAGAGAAAATTGACGATCGCACAGTTAACAAATAGGGTGAACAAGCTTGCAATTTTCTTAGTGGATTGCTAATAGTGCGGTTTTGGTTTACGGTTCGGTTGCCACGACGATCAGATACATGGAGGCTTCTGTTCTTCCCTAAGCCGGCATACATAGTCCAAGCAGCAGCCAAACTACTAAGGATACTATAGAGAACCTTGCAGATATTACGCAATTCTATTTAAAATGGGACAGTCTTACTTTTCGAAACTGGGAAACCACCTACACCGGTGAAAGAAGAAGAAGTGTTTTTTCAACGAAGCAACTTTTTTGAAATGGTCAAAAGTAGTAATTAACATTTTCAAACGGCCAAAACTACAAATTAACGTTTTCAAAAACATTCAAAACTAGTACTAAGTACTTTCAAAAAGGTCACACCTAGAATTTGACAAAGTTCCATTTTTAAAAAGGTCACAAAATATAAAATTATTTTTTCAAAAAGGTCAAAACTTGAAATTAATACTTTCAAAAAGGTCAAAACTTGTAATTAATACTTTCAAAAAGGTCAAAACTTGAAATTAATACTTTCAAAAAGGTCGAAACTTGTAATTAATACTTTCAAAAAGGTCAAAACTTGAAATTAATACTTTCAAAAGGTGTCAAACTTTATAAATTACCGTTTCGAAAAGGTTAAAACAAGGGGCAAACAATACATTTTTGTACGCATACAAAAACTGTAAAAAAGTATTTAAGCCGCAAGAAAGCAAAACGTAAAAAGGCAAGTTAAAATTTTCTGCTCCAATCTATCAGTTGTTCGATGAGGTAATGATTGAAAGACTCCTAGAGTCAGGAAAGACGTGTTTATACAGTACATTACATTCGGGTTCGTACGTTTTGAAACCAACATCTCTGTATGCGTATGTGTGTCTGTATGGGGCTCCTCTGAGCTTCTTCGACTAATAAATGCCACCGGCAGGAATAGTTTTCTGCGGAGTTGGTCTCTCTCTCTCTCTGTGCCCATGCATTTCAATGCAACGGAGGTAGGACACTCCATAGACTAAAAAGTGTACAGATACAGTGAGCTACAAAACAAAACAGCGATGAGAATTCTTTGTACATAACCTCCATAAATATGTACGTCCCTATAATTGCTCTCTCTTTTATTCTTTCTCATTCGTTTCATTTCTGACTTTATTCCATGTGATGTTTCCTTAACGGAGGACTAATTCAAAATTCAGGCATAAATTCTTTCCTATGCATTTTATCTGCTTCTAGGAAAGATCAAAAAATTTATTCAACTGTATAAATTTACTACTGACTAGTGAATACGACTCGAATTTTATTTCCCCACATTTACCATGGTAGACATACATGGGTAAATAGATCCCATTCCCAGGCCTCCTCAGCCCTGTCACAGGCTATGCTACAGCTGCCTCTATATAATTCTCCTCTTACATGATTTCCCAGGAACGCAAAAAAAAAGGATTCTGAATTGTGTAATGCCTCTAACGATAGAAGTTGATCTTTCTCTGTAAATAAAATAAACATGAATCTTTTATCTGTGCTCAAAAGTTCAATCTAGAACTTTTCCCAGTCTGGACCTCGGAAGGCTGGCTAAGCTGGACGTAGCGGAGGAGGTAGGGATGATGATGGTCCCATGTTTCATTTTATTTTTTTTAATATTTTCCAACTTGTTTCATAATTACTAGTTTGAAATGAAGCCCTGATGTAAATGCTAATGCCCCTGACTTTATAGCATGTAGGTGTATGTACGTATGTACATACGAAGAAAAATAAGACGAAGAATGAGAAGACAGACTAAGAATACCAAGTCGACTTTTATCCTATAAAACAATTTTAAAATTAGCTTTTGTATAAGGGATATTACGACAATGCAGTCCCTTATTAAAGTCAAATGAAGCTCATCAAACAAAGTTAATGCCTCTCCATTATTCTCATATCTAATTAGAAGTTTAATCCTTGGGCTGGAGTAATACTGACAGGTATCCGCCGCTCCTCATGCATCGTACTCAAGGAGGCTATAGCAGATAAGCTAGTCTCATACTTATCTATGTATAATTTATAATTTTATATCTATAGGCAGATTACGTATTAAGCACCCATATATATTTTATGAATATAAACGGACCTAATCGGGATCATAGCGTATGTAAGTAGGTACATAATAATGAAGATTACATTATGCACACACACACACACACATACATACACTCACAATCAGGAAGATACGAGGAAGAGACGGGACGAGACGAGCACGCTCATCCTCTTCCTCCGCATCTACAGATATGACTGGAGCCTCTCTGTCTAAAGCTGCGAAGCTGAGCTGAAGCTCCCAGCCTTCGTCCCCAAGTCACGTGTACATGAAACTGAAAATGAATTGAAAAGATGAAGCTGCTAAGGTAATAGCTAGTGGTTAGAAGTTCAGCTTCAAGATCCAGACCAAAACCAAGACCAAGGGGTAGAGTAACGGGTTTGGTTATATGAGCTCTTATGAGAAGACTGAGACAGCTGTGCTAGATACACTTTTTACTTTTCCCTTCACCTTCTCAAAATCTGCTTTTATTTCCAGCCCAGGTAGTGGAAGGGAAGGGAAAGGAAGGGAAAAGGAAAAGCTCAGTTAGCCAGCCTTCTGTCTCTGGCTATATGGAGTATAGCTTATAAGATGCATGGATATGCAAGTAGTAGATCGGTCGGTCGGTCGGTCGGTCGGTCGGTTGGTAGGTTTGGTCGGTCGTTCTCTAAGTTTATAGCTTTCCCCTCTGCCTCCCATATATGAATGTATTTTGAAGCTCAGATTATACTCGTGTAATGTAAAAGGATTGAAGGTCTTCAAATGCTGCTTTTCCCTTCGTTATTCTTAAGACCAGATCAGACCCAAGTAGGTGTAGGCAGCGAAGGATGGGTCTCGTCTAGATAGAGTAGAAGGATAAGTCGATGGGAAGATGCCTAGTGCAGAGAGTCCCTTGTAGAAGAAAGTAGAAAGTAGATTGAGAGTACAACGTTAAATTTTTAGCCCGAGGTAGCACGTTGGAACACACACACACACACACACATGGAGACGAGCACATAGCCCGTCTTTGCATGGTCTCTGGGCTCCAAGGAGGTGCAGAGTAGAAGAGCCTACGCCGTCCTACAACACTGAGACATGGAGTGTCTTGCAAGTAGCTTTATTTGAAACTTTCTTTCCTCCTCCGTGGTTCCCGTATTCCCTTCATCTCTCTTCTTGGTCTGTCTCACTCTACTCTCTATGCTCTGGGTTGTAGGTACCGTAAGCCTCAGATTGGTCACGCAGTGTCAAAAAGGGTTCAAATCATACATTTTGACCAATTGAAACGGTCTTAAAAGAAAAAGTACCATTTGAGAGCGAGGTTCTAGAAAATGTGTTCTTTCTAAAAATGGGTTATTTTTTAGTGATTTGTTTGGCATTTCAAAAGGTGCTTAGTATGAATGATATTATGAATGCTCTGTACCTCCAAACCGGGCAAGTTAAGCGAAGTTTTACGGTATGTTCCATGGAAAAATCTTTCTCTACTCCCACTTGTGCATCTTATCGTTAGGGTGGAAGTGGAACTGGAGCTAAACGAAGGAAGGAGCGACGGTAGGAAAGACGGAGGGAAAACTCCTGCACGCACATCAACAAACCACGGAGGCAGAGAAAGAAAGAAAGGATGATGGAAGTAAAGTTGAAGGGAAAGAAAACGGTGGACTCGTTGTAAGTGAAAACGAAATAGAAAAAGGAGATTAATTCGAGCATCATGAACTGCCAGGCTTAGCTACCCTCCTCAGGGGAATTACATTCATCTATTCCCAGCACACACACACACATACTCTCTCACTCACACACGTAGCAAGAACGGAGTCTGCCACACTACACACACTATCTCCGTCGGTCTATCTATTCCCTATTACAAACTACCTTCCCATCCCTACCTGAACCGAGTCAAGGAGATCCAGTGAAAGTTACCTTTCATATGAAAACCATCCGATACTGTAGAGTCAGTCATGAGACTACATGAGAGAAATGTGTGTGTGTGCTCACTCGAATAAGGATGTAAGGTACCTACGAAGCCACCCCATTTTTACATAGAGTTTCAATTTTGCATTGCATGCATTTCTCCCTGTAGTACTTTCCCTCTGAATTCTGAATTCGGAATAAGGTTACGATTCTATTTTTCTCTCCCAAATTTGTACCAATCACATTTATTAGGTAGATAACGTTCCTCTGTAGAAAAAAAAGGAGAGAAAAAATTGTTTACAGAGTGTGTAAAATGCGTTTTACAATTTCCTTAATATAGAATCATAGAAGTGGAAATAAACAGGGTAACCCTATGTACGTAAGTACCACCATCGTGGATAAAAGAAAAGTTTTGGGATTTTTTTTCTCTTCTCTTCCTCCAACATGAAATAAACGATGGAATTCCAACACTAGAAATGTATTTTGGGAAATATATACAGGTATATGGAGTATACTAGGCGTAGGTGCCTAGAAGTCTATTTGGGCCCGATATACCTGAGCACAAGCGTGTACACTCACTTGCGTACATAGGTGGGTACAGTAGAGTTGAGTTAGAGCTGGCCAAGAGGACCATAAGAAATGAAAATGAATGCAGTGAATAAAAGCATAAATTTTATGAGGAAAAGCTATGAAAAAATGATGGCAACATGTGGTTTCCCTTCACCAAGAGTATTTACACAGAAAACTCCCTTTGAATGGCCAATATAAAGTTGCCCTTGTAAACTCAAGTATGAATAGCGATAAAAACTTTGTGATCAACTAAGTTTCTGAGAAGAGTATAAAAAACTTGAAGGAAGAAATGATGGTTTTTTTGGGGAGAGAGAGAGTTCATATAATGGATTGTGTGGAGGGCTACAATAATGCTACAACTAGCACTATTACAGTGCTATATATCATAAACATAGCCATGCCTAGGAGCCTTGCAAGTGTGACGTGGTCCGTTGTTGGTGAGCGAGAGGATTCCAAATGGGGAACAATACATTTTGAAACAGTGTAAAACGGTAGTATTCAGCAGTTTCAAAAATGGTCAGACATAATTCGATTCTTTAAAAGAGCACAAACAGCTATACTCAGTGATTTTGAAAATGGAAAAACGGAAGCTTTAATATTTTTAAGGTGTGCAAATCACGTTATTTAGCAGTTTCGAAAATGGTGAAACAAAGAAGGAATTTGGACGTTTTGAAAGAGTGTAAACCATATATTAAACTGCAGTTTCAAAAATTGCAAGAAATAGTTTTAAAGTTTTGAAAGAGTGGAAATAGCAATATTTAGCAGTTTCAAAAGAGACAAAATTTAACATTAGAATTTTGAATAATTGTAATACATGTTATTTAAACATTTCGAAAAAAATGGTGTTTATGACGTCATAATTGAAAGGCTCCTTAGTGTATAAATGAGCTGTAGAGATACATATGTATCTGTATAGAGCCCAACGAGGCTCGTATCAGTATTCAGTGTACATGAGGAAGGTAGGCATTAGAATTGTGGGAGATAGTGAGAGCGTCTTACCGGTGGGGAAACCGAACATTTTGTAGAAGGAGCAGACGACGAAGTCAGCCGGGTAGAGAGACAAATCGAGTGCATTAGTGGCGACGTAACTAGCTGCATCGAGAAGAACGTACCAGTTGAGCGGTGGCTTCCCCTCCCTCCCTTCATCTCCTCCACGGTTATTACGTAAGCCCAGCTCCTCACCCTTCGCCTTCCCTTCACCCACCTCCGCCAATATTGAACCTGTCTTCCGCCTCAACTTGGACTCACTAGTCATTCCATTGTCATTTCCATTGTATCCATTTTTAATGGGAGTTGATTCCTCCGCGTCCACTCGCCCATCCTTCTCCTCCCGAACCAATTTCTCCTGAGGTGAATATCCTAATTTTGAACTGTAGTTCAATTCAGACTGGAAATTTAATTCCAATTGTGCTTTCTTCAAGTCTCCGTCCATCTCCTCATCTACCTTCTCCATTTCCCCCTGGTCCTCACAACTACAACCTCGTTTCCCTCTGAGGTCAGCAATGGCTTCTGGCTGGATGTAGAATTGGTCAATTTGGTTAATATCATCCAAATGGTTTTTGTGAGCCTTTTCAATCCATTCCAAGGGATACTTGTAGCCAGAGAAGTTACACTGGGCCGGGTAGACGAGAAGACCATTGGGCTGGGCCGGCTTCTGTTGTGGCTGTTGATGTTGTTGTGGGTCTGGCTGGTCTTGATCATAAGATCTAAATTCACCAAACCATTACTTTTTCATTTTCTCATCTCAATAAGTTACAGACGGAGAGAGGGAGCAGAAAAAAAACAATTTTGATCCCCACTAGCAATCGTAAATATACATAAAGCTCCATCTAAATTATTATCCAGCTCATTCATAAAACACAGGGGGGAATTTCACTTTTTTTTTATCGTCTCCATTTTCTCTAGTGATGCTCTCTAGACTTTGCAATTTCCTCCCGTAATAAGTTCTTGCCTGATTTTCTCTCTATTTTCTTTTCTAAATTATAACATGACTTTCCTCGTATTTTCACTGTCTGGTAACTACGACGGCTATTGCTACTAGTATGGGTAGCATGGGAGCTCAACGGCACAGAGAGAGAGAGTGAGAGAGCAAGAGTAAAAAAAAAAGTAAAAAAAAAAAAAGTCATTGAAATATGTTACGCTCTTATCCTACGCTTATCTCATATTACAACTTGACACATACTACTATTTTTATTTTCTATGCATTTAGGTAGCAAGTAGCAAGGAAGGCTAGCTACAAGCACCCTACCATGCATCCATGAAGCATGCAGGTACAATCTTACAGTCTGCTTCTCCTTTTCACTGTGTAGGTGAGCCTAGCCTAGCCTACGACGTCTACGAGCCAGAAGACAGGCAGAAAGGCGCTCATAAGAAATGCTTTGAGACTTTGAGTGGGGAAAGAGGGGGAAGGAGAGAGATATGATATTCATTCATTATAGTCTAAGTTTACACAGCATTGCTATCTTCACACTCCATACGTTATAGAGAAATGAGAGTGGTACCTCGGAGAGTCTATAGGCAGTCTCTATTACACTGCTGAATTGTTTACTTTTCCCAGTTAGTTGTACTTTCCTGCCTAGGTAGGCTAAAGGTATAGGAAAGGGAATATAGCAGGCATACCAAAAAAAAATATGGTTCGCTGGTGCTGGTCCTGGTCCTGGGCCTGGTCCCGGTGTTAATATAAGGAAGGTGTAAGTTATAACGTGTACTTATTTACTACATAAAAATCTACAGAGACTTGAAGATTGTTGTGTAAAGGAAGGGCACTCAGGGGAAAACTTTGCTTCACTTCTCAAGCTTTTCCAGTATTTTGCTTGGATTTTGGATTAGGATTGTGTAAGGATTTCGCCTGCCGTTAACCCAACTTAGAGCATAGCTAAGTAACCTACGGAGGTGTACGTATATAGGTACTTGGTATACCTACATACCTACATACATACATACATACATTCACGATACACAAAGATATACATAGATACAGTGATACTGTGAGGTACACTGGAATGGGGTAGGTAGGTTTCCAGCTAGGTAAGTTTGAAGTTCCTCGTTACATTCTACAGTACAAGGAACTATGTTCAAAAGTTAAAAAAGTTGACTTGAGAAAACTACAAACAAATTTAACAAGAGAAGAAGTACGAATGGAGGATCCAAATGTACTTATACTTACTCCCAGACACAACTACACAATTCAACTCAACTCGATCCGACCGAGGCGAGGCAGTGGCGGTGTATAGACTCACTGATACAGAAGAATCTCTCGAAGCTCTATATAATCAAATATGTAGGTATCAGTCAGTATATGTATAGGTACAGGAGGCAGGCAGACTTGGTTATATTAGGCGTGAGACATCGCATCACCTAGTATCGTATTGTACCGGAACTTGAACCAACCCGGTTTACTGGTAGTCGGTAACCAGTTGTAAGTCCCAGGACCAGGACCAGACCAGTAACAGGAGACAAGTGGAGAGGATCGAGAGAGAGAAAGAGAGAGAGAGAGAGGCGAGAGGCTAAATGTAAATAAAGTGTAGATTATTGTAGGATGTGGCAGGAAAGAACAAGTCTAATACCTGACGACCCGAACAGTCGGTCCTCGAGAATCCATGTCATTATGAGTATCTGTGTGGGATAAGTGGAGGAATAATGGAGGGTAAAGGTGAGCTATAGGTATAGCAAACAGAGCGAGAGAGAGGCAGAGAGAGCACACAGACAGTGGAGGAGTGTGTGGTTGGGAATGGGATCGTATGTTCCTTGCTGTGGTCGGGCCTGGCATGGCATTGGTCATGAATAAATGCATGTTTGTAAATTCGGAGGGATAAATGCACGTACATTGTACGTACATTGGAGGGGCGACTGTGAGATGGGAGAGAGTGTCCCGCACTCGGTGTCACTTGTCATTGTATTACCAATTGTACTCTCGTCTACATCTACAGCTTTGGATCAACTCTGCTTTTGTTGTCAACTCAAAGCCACTTTCTTGCTCAAGCAAAAATGTAGGCTCTACACAACAAGAACGGGACTGACTGTGACTGTACTCAGTCACTGTACTCTTCAACAGCTACATCCATTTCCATACACACTACTCTGAGGTACAGCCCATAAATCCCCACATTTTTTTCCCATGCACTGCCTCACACGTCACAACTTTGTCCTACCCTCCAAATCGACGGAACACACACACACACATGCAAACACACTCACAAGTAAACAAATCATTTTATCTCTATCTTCCTCTCTCCTTATATTTTTTTTAATTCATCTCTCTCTCTCTCTCACTCTCTCACACTCTCCCTATAACCAAATCCTCATGTGGCCTTAACGCTTTAACTCCTTAACACATCGACTCACTTAGCCTCACCGAATTTTTGAGCTCAAAAATATTTCTCAAAATACGATAACGATAACGAACTATCAACTCTCTGTACAACTCGTAGAAATTATCTGCCAAGATATTTATTGTATGTAGATGGTAGATGGGTACCTTTGTAGGTATATCTATTTATCTTTTTTAGATTTAATGCATTCTACAGATATATGTAGATAGAGATACACTCGTGCCCTGCACATACCTCCCAAGATCTCTACGGTGAAGCCCGACTTTGACTTGGCATTCTTGAGAATTCGGATATGGAGCGGAGAGCCTCATGGATGTAGAAAGTCTCTCTCTACAACAAGTTCAACAACAACAATATGTGCTCAAGAAGTTATGTCAAAACTCATGTCCTAAAAAGTTTCCCATTCTGTCACGCAGGTCTAGGTTTTGGACTAGATTACACGAGAGAAAAAAAAAGTATGCTTGAGAGCATATAAATATAATAACTCTGGGAAATATGCGAGAGAGAAAATGTTTTGAAGGAAATTAACCATGGGATGTTTACTCTTTCTAGTCGGTACAGTGGTACAGTGGTCGTACTAGGAAGTTCTTGTGATATATGTGTGTATATCTATTTCTCATTTTTCTTCCAAGTCTTTTACACTTTGAATTTGAAATTGGGGAAAGTCTTGATGATGTGTAGGTTAACTGTAATTTGGGTCTTTGTTGTGCGTTCAAAGGAAAGTATTTCAAGCAAAATTTAATGTTATGAAAGGGGTATCCATTAAAAAAAAGACGGAGGTTATCGTAGCTATATAGACATAACAACATTTTCAACATTCGGCAAACAGAAATCTTAAACTTTTTTTTCTATCTCTCCCTCGAATTTACGCTCTTGAGTTGAGTACAGTTGAGATAAACTACTCTGCTGGTTGACATTTTTACATTTTTTTCAAGTCGTTGTTGTTGAACATGTATCTCCAAAGTACGAGTGAGAGAGAGAGAGGGCGAGAGAATAAGGGTGAGAGATTGTGTTGACATTTTGGACGGATTTCAACACTAGGAGTTTCTTCAAAGAAGAAAAAGAGTGGTGCTATAGACGAGGTTAGTATAATGTTGACAAGGGAATCAAGAGTCTACATCAATTACTGAGCCGTATTAAATGCAATTAAGTCTTGGTGTGGCATCCACTGTTTACCAATAAAAGCTGTACTACTCGAACAATTTGTAATTTACTGTTGTAAATTCAAATTAGAGTCTTACATGTGACAATCCACCCAGTGACGTTCTTTATTACATTTTAACATGGAACAACACCGACCGAGAAATAATTTGAAACTATAATATTATTTAGTTCCAATGTCTTTTATATTCAGTTTCGCTTCCTTCCCTGTTCTGCCGTCTCATTTTAAATTCTTTGAGATTTTAGCGTGAGAATTTGGCTGCAAGGTGCCCGTAAAGTACTCCATGGCTATAGTTTTCGATTTGGCTTTGGCTTTGATGTGGAACTAGCCGGCCCATGGAGGTATGTGCATGTCGTTGGTAAAGAAGCATTGTGGGGTAAGATCGGCTCCCACTTACTAACATTAAGCGTGTAAGCAAAGGGCTGTCTAATTTTCCATTCGGAACGAGCAAGCCATGAAAACAATGTTTCCGAAAAAGTATTTTTATGTAAACTACAAATCAACTTTTCAAAAATGTTAAAAAACTAGTAACTAACACTTTCAAAGAGCATTAAAACCAGTATTTAACCTTTTCGAAACAGTAAAAAGGACTTGTAATTAACATTTTTAAAAAGTGTCAAACACAGTAATTGATATTTTAAAACAGTAAAAAGAACTAGCAATTATCATTTTCAAAAAGGGTCAAAACTCACAGTATTAACATTTTAAAACAAGCCAAATCTAGAAATCAACAAATTCACAAAGTCAAACATAATTTAAAGTTAGTATTTTTTAAAAGTCAAAAAACTAGCAATTAACATTCTCAAAAGCTGTCAAACTAGATATTGCCGTTTTGAAAAGGTTAAAGAAAATCCCAAAAAATAACTTTTTGCCTCTTTTTACAAAAGGTGTAAGCAACATTGTAAAGATGCCTCATTTCAGAAATAGACAAAATGCTATTACCGTATATGACCTTTTAGTATCCGGGGCTCAAATTGTATCCGGGGCTCAAATAGTATCCGGGTCTAGAGCCTA
>JAQFZC010000362.1:0-55327 GCA_034695205.1 Dicyrtoma fusca | reverse complement strand
GGACCGGTCCACAAGCAACCACGCTTGTGGACCAGTCCACAGGCGCCAGGGACTGAAACGCTCCTGGGCTACGACATGTATACTGCTATTCCTTCCCACATGTATGGCCAAGTTCCCCCAGACTCCGTTAATCATGACGATGAGGATTACAATGAAATGTACTTTGTGTTGAAAATCAAAGTGACATGAAGGAAGGAGTTAGTTTTTCTCTCTCAAGATTTAGTGGGGTGGACATAGTGTGTGGTCGGTTCGTGGTTTGCTCTGCTTCTGGTTCTTCCATGGGAAGAGAGACGATGGTCAACATCAGAGTATTTTATACTCAATGTCACTTGGAGGAGAGTTAAATGGAAATAAATGGAAGGAAATAATCGTTTTATTTTCTCCCATCAACCCAAGATTTTTTTTATACCAATTTTTTCCCCCCTACCCACTTTCTTCTTTTATTTTTAAAATGTCCATTGTCCAAAAGCCAAGTGTCTACAATTCCACACAGTCTAACCAGAAATTCCCAAATAAATTACACTGTCCACTTCTCCAAAAGATCAATTCTACACAGCACAGTCCAGCATACGAAGCCACAAATGGCAAACAGCAAATTGCAAATAGCACAACGATATTATTTATGTGTGTACCTAACTACCTACATACTACGTACTGATACTATATGTATATGAAGGCACATATTTTAATTTGCACAGGTAGTAATTTCCTTAGGCTAATAAATCTAGATGGGAGCTCTAGGTTAATTACTTTCCCTTTAAATGGCAGCAAAACGATAAGTCAACCCATTAGAAATTCAATTGGCTCAATCAGAGACGAAAAAAACCAATAAAAGCTTAGGTTATTACTGTACTAGAAGGGGACGGTGGCCGTCGGGTCTGGGCTGGTGGTGTGGCTTGGCATTTACCTAATTGCAAACATATCCCGGTCCGGGACCGGGACCCGTACCGGTACCGGCAGAAGGACCCTCTAACAAACACTGAACAAGAGAGAGAGAGAGGAAGGAGATGCTTATCTTGGGATGAAAAGAAAATATATTAAACGTAAAATTATAAACTTGGAGTTGGAATTACTTGGTAAAAGGCTCAAATCACTGTGCTCAGCATTTACATTTGAGCACGCAACCCCGTCATTTGCTTCTGTATAAACAAGTCACTTTACACGTAAACGGGAACCCCAACCAGCCGTACGTGTTTCTCTGGTAGTTGGGCCAACATAACTAGGTGCCTATGGATTAAACCTGAAACACTTCAGGCACCGTAAACACCCGATTAGACACCAGCAGGGGTGCTGATATACTTTGAATATCGACTTAGTAAAATCCAGTTTTTATTTTTACATATAATTATCTTATTATAGAAATTAACTTTTTTTTAAATGTGTCATATGCTGTGAAAGTATTCGAGCATTTATGTACCCAAAAATGTATTTTTATCCAAAGTTCCAGGGATGTAAACTTGCGATAAACGGTGACGGTATTGTAATCTTAATCTTATATCTGTACAAGGTGTACAGTAGGTGCCCTGTATAAAGTATAAGTCAGTGCTGACGGAAAGGGAAAGTTGATACAAAGTAGGTTTTTGCTTTTTGGCAGCATTTCCTTCATGAGAATTAAAATGATTGTTAGTGAAAGCGGAGCAGAGTGCATCGCAGTACCGACTGACGTGCAGTTGAGTCCCAGAGTTTGGAGACCAGGTTGACTTGTAGTTACCGTTCCCTTCCATGTTGTTTTTGTATTGTGCTGGTTGGTTGTGTTGATATTAGATTTGTCGGAAGGATACAGAACTAGCAGCCCCAAGTTCCGCTTTCTATTATCATCTCCCTCCAAATATGTCATAATAATTTCTAGCCAACTACAGAGCTAGAAGTACCAAGTGGCTACTGAGATACAGACTTCCATGCAGGACAGAGCACACAAGCTTAAGTCGGTCTCTGTGTATAATGCATAGATACTTTCTCCTTTCTCTGCATCTCCTTTCCCCACATGCCCAACACTAATTTAAAAACCTGTGTGCTTACAGACACAGACACAGGGCAACACTCCAAACCCACACTACTGTTCATGTACCTATGTAACAATAAGTTATTTGCTTTCACAAAAATCCTGTAAACTCCCCTGGCTTGCTTTCGTTTGGATGAGACTGGTGGGCAGTGCCGTGATGGGAGTACAGCCCGTTGCGTTGAATAAACAGCAAAACATAAATAATATTTGGGTACAACTTTATAGTCTTTCCTTTCGTCGACTTGGTTGAGCTTATTTCCTTGGTCCCTTCCTCAATACTTTCCCCGAACACTAAGTCACTTAGATTATATTCGACATTATAGGTACGTATATGGGGCTGTAGACTAGAAAATCACAATACGACGGACGTATGTCTATAGAGAACATTACATGTAACGGATGGAAATGGAAATGGAGATTTTACAGATTTATACCCTTAATTCAACGGGGTCTACTGTTCTGCTCTGTTCTATCTCCCTTCCACTATTCATATGACTCCTACAAGCATTATAAAGTTGTGAGAGATCTGGCAGTGGAAATGGAACAACTTGTTTTCATCCGCATTTGACCAGGCCAGTCGTAATCCTACATACAAATAGTGGGGAATGTCATGGGATTGCATAGGCAGAGCAACTGAAAGGAAACCAGACCACGCCATGACTTTCCTTAACTGAAAATATGTTACGTACACACACACACACACACACACACACATTTACCCCATGATTTACATTTTACATCTCTCTGCCCTGATCCGCATACCTATTTCTCATTCTCACATTACCATAACCATATCACCACCAGCAAAGCCGAGGCACAGCACAAATCCTCCAGAACAGAAACAGAGCAACTGAGGAGCCTTTCTAATATTACACTGGCTTATTGGAGAGATGTAAATATTGTCCTTTATGCTTTCCCTAAGTAGGTATCAGTAATAGCATGTATTTCCAATTTCTTGCAAATTTTAAAAACGCCATTATTTATTTTTCGTATTTTCGAAAGAAAGCAAGTAGCATGTGTACAATTTTTAGAAGGGCATTAATAGCACAATTTGCCGTTTTTGAAAACACGAATAAAATATTTGGTAGTTTCCAAAGATGGAAAATAGCATTTGTGGACTTTTTGAAAAGTCAAACAACAAATTTTGTAATTTTTAAGGATTACAACTAGCATGTTGTGGACTTGTTGAAAAACCACTATGAGCAGAATTTTTATGTTTTCCAAGCTCCAATAGAATAATTTTTGCTTTTTCAAGCGGGTAAAGAGCATTTGCAAACTTCCTGAAAAGCGTTAGCAGTACAGTTTGAGCTTATGGAAACCACCAACAAAATGTCTTCCCTTTTTAAAATCGAGCATTTAAAAAATTAAGTAGTTCCTTTAAAGACGAAAATACTGCAAGCTGTCATTTATTAATGCTATAAAAACATAATTTTACCAATTTTGAAAGTTTGATTCCAACCAAAAGCTGTATACGGTGTAATGTGTGCGTACCCCTATTAGGCTAGGTTAGGACGTAGCACGATTTCACATTCCCCCACAACACAATCTCACCACATCTCCAGACACTCTCAGTGCCCATTGACTTCCGTGCTACCAACTCTACCATCTCCGCACCAGCGACAGCCACCACCGAGACAAAATCTCCTTCGTTCATAAAAGAGCGAGGAAAATATGATAAAAAATGTAGGAGTGGAAAAAGAGCAGTAGCCCCTAAATTTCCAATTACACCCAAAGATAACATCTCATGCATTTTTAGTATTTTTGTAGTTTTACAGGGGAAAGGCTCAATCGAGCTGGAAGCTGGGCGCTGGGCTATCATAATACATTCATACTAGTAAGTATAGTAATTAAACCGGAAAACTTGATGTAAAATGTACAAAGTTAAAAAGTGAATGTGTAGAAAATTGAAATTGATGGAATGGAAAGGAAATGGGAGGGGCGGGAGGGAGGAGTTCTTCACTGTAATCATCGCACACAGAGTAAACAGTAAACTACCACTTGCTACATTCCATTCCATTGCATTTCTGTTTTTTTTTCTCTTTCTCTCTCTCTCAATTTCTTCTTCTCAACATTCGACATTAATCCCAATGTTATATCTCTATGCACAGTCTTTGTGCAGCACAGTACAATCTATGACATCAAAGATAGCAAGTCTTACGCTCTGCTCCTTCCATTGAATTTCCCTTTTTCCTCCTTTCCCATTTCTCCGTCCACTCATTTATTTTGTATGTATTATCTGTAGCCGGTGTACGTACCTACATATTTTATATACTGTCGGATATTGGCCGTATAATATTTAGGTATCCGTACGGGCATATAGGCGTAGACGGATGGGGCCTTTCAAATATAAGGTCAAAGAATTTGGGGTGCAACGAATTTTCCTTAAAGGTCGAAAAATGAATTATTTAAGTAAATTCTTAAAAAACACAAGAAATAGTGTATAGTAACATTTTGAAAAGGTGTAAAGTGTAATATTACACTTCAAAAACGGCAAAATCGAATTAAAACATTTTGAAAAGTTGTAAAACACGCAATTTAAAAAAAGGTAAACATGATAGTAGGATTTTGAAAAGGTATAATGGGTAATATTACACTATTTCGACAAAGTCAAAAAAATGGTATTAGCTTTTTGCTAAAGGAATTTTCAAAACATTATTTTCTATTTTGCAAAGCCCCTAGGCAAAGGTATACCTAAAGGGGAATAAAAAGGGATCTGTATGCATATGTACAGCAGAACCCACATTTATATTATTTTATACGAGCCCTCTGTGGACTCTCTTCTGGTCTGAGATAAAGAATAAGAGAAAGGAAATGTGAATACGAGGAGAGATGTGAAGGAGGAATGAGTGTAAGGGCAAAAGTCGAATTTTATGTTTCCATTTCGTCTGCTCGTGTTTTGTGGCGTCAGAAAAGGAAATGACCTATCATAATCTCCCAGGGATCCCCTCACAACCTACTTTCGCCTTTTCTTTATCCATATTCCCATCCCATGGCTGGTTGGCATGAGACTTGAACAAGCCCGTAATGTAATGGAGTCTCTATCTAGCCATCCATGCACCCAATGCACTTTCTCTCCCTCCTTTCTTCCTTCCCAAAACCCATCCCCATTCCTTAACAATTACAACAGCAACAGCAGCAGTAGCAACAACAACAGCAACAACAACAACAGAACCAGCAACAAGAGCCACGACAAGTACTCATACAACGATAAGAGCACTACAAAGAAGAGCCAAATCAAATCAAGCCAACCATTCAAAAGCAAGTCGTGTAGCAAGGAAATGAAGGACGAAAGCTGTAAGAAGGAGCGTTAATTCAAAAGTCAAAGAAACATATCTCTCGCCATCATCCTTTCTTAGTCCTACTTTGCAGAATTTCCCTTACAGCTGCAGTAATTACTAACTACATCACATACTAGAGCCGCTAGACTGCACTAACGCTAACGCTATTAGGGCCGGAGGAAACCCTCGCTACATGACCGCGTAATGCACACAACGCTTCAAACTGTTAAATGCAACGTAAGCAATTTAACAGGACATGAAACTAAAAAAGAAATATAGAGTCGGTCTGGTGGTGCACTCGGGGGCTGTAGTTCTATTTCATCCAGTGCTATTAATGGCACCAGAATTGATGAAATAACAATAAAATTAGTTGGAAATAAGAATGAGTTGACGGAAATGGGAAAGTTGGTACTTGCTTCATCTTGTAAGCGCACTTGTTACTACCCACGTAGTAAAAACACGCTGTAGGAGTACGGCGGATACGATTACGGCTACAAACTACGCTCATAGAGCCAGGGAAAGATGAAACTGTTGAGTCATTTAGGAGCCTAATATAAGGTAATACATTGAGTTATTATTTTAGCTGCTTCAGCATCCCCACACACTCACCATCATATATATATGTATATACTACCGGGGTCTAGCACAGCAATATAAATGAGGCCCAGGTCGGAGGTAGGCACGTATTCTATGAAGGCAACAAAATTGTAAAGTTTGTATAGTTGAGGCATCCAATATCTCTAGTCTTAAAGTCTACATAATCTATTAGTCTATAGCCGATGAACTGTGTGGTGCATAGGTAGGTTCTATAGGCTGATCTTTGAAAAATAAGTGTCAACTTGTTTCATAATCGCCGATGGTACAATAGAAATAGGAGGATTTAGTATGTAGTTAGGGTGTATTATGAGCTGTAAAGACATAATTATGTACTAAGCTGGGGTGTATAGGAAATGATGGGATGGTGGGTCGTAGTCGTGTCGTAATAGGAAGAGTGTAGCCAATACTAATAGCTTCTCACGGAAGACTCCTCCAAATAAGAATGATAGTAATGGCACGAAATGACAGGGGAAGGCAATGGCACCGGCTGACTCTACGTTTGCGAAGAAAAGGAAGCCGACACGATGCCCAATTTCTTCGTTTCCATGCCGAAAGGCCCCTGAAGTGTAACGTCCAAGTGCAACGTAGCCAGTAACCAACTGGCAGGCACTGTATGCATGCCTATTCGTAGATGCAGGGACAGATAGGGAAATACTGATAATAAAGTCATCTCGGAATTTTTCGGGACCCGTGTATCCACACGGGTCCTTCCAACCCGTGTGGATACATTATAAATGACTAGTGGCTCCTGGCCCCGCTTTACTTCCCTTTCATCTATAGGCAGGTATCTACTTTCCAATGTACTTTCGTTTTGACGCTTGGGCTATGCATCACAGAGACCAGTCATATAGCTAAGCATTCCAATAAAAAAGTAAACTCAACCATCACAATGCTCATCGTCCTATTATCCTTACCTTATAAATGTTAAAAAGCAAAAGAAGTCCAAACCAAGGCACTTGACACTCCGTTGGTTGTAGCGACTTCTTACAGAAGCGTGTGCCAGTCTAACTGTAAGACAGTGTACAGAGTTGGAAACTGTCCCCAAACTTACACTCTGCAACCCAAAATAGTACGTTTCGTCCTTTTAGATGCAAAGAAATTAGTGGAACGTTTTACTGGTAGTGGAGAATGTACTTTGACCATGTTGCATGTACGCCGACGACGGTATGAGCAGTCCAGGAGAAGCGGGAAAGGGAAACGAACGTGTTTTCTCCAGTTTCCTTCGCCTTTACGGCGTCAGCCCATATCTCACACAACACTTCTTTCTTTTATGACGATAGAATAGCACAAATTGTTCAAATATAACAAAGAAACTGTGGACTGTAACGTTAACGTACGTAAGCTAACGTTACGTAGTGGAGGAAAACTAAAGAGGAAAAAAACTTTTTTTTCCGTTTCCACTCCACTCAAAGACAAGCCAAGCCTTGCCAGGCCAGGCCAAGCCATGCCGTGCCATGCCAAGTCAAAGCCAAAGCATACAGATGCTATGTAGAGTTGTAGAGAGAGGAGCCCAGCACCGGCAACTTCACTGTGAAGAGGACAGCGGAAAAATACATTTAACTTGAAAGTTGAACACACTGTCTCCTGACTATAGGAATATAAACTCTGAAGATAATATGTATTTCCTTTGATCTCAAGAAATGTAGAGGTAACTCTCTCTCTCTCTCTCCTTCACTTTACTTACTTTTACTTAGCACAGGGAAGAAATTGTCTTATCAAGTAATAAATCTTTCACTAATAGACATCCATTCTAGAATATCTCCATTTTCCAGGAGCTTTTTCCTATTCCTTAGTTCTCGCCTGGGCTGTATCAGGGGTGTTTTATGGTACGGCACTTGCCTAGCCCCATCTTACAGTGCTCTTCTCTTCTTGATATTGAGACAGTTTTTTATTTTAGATATGAATTAAAAGAACAAAGTGATTCCTTTATATAATAATAATTACGCAATTACCGTCTATACATAGACGGTCCAAGAGCCCTCAGCCGGGGCCGGGGTCTCTCAAGTTTATCCCTGGATTACTCCAAACAAAAAAAGAGCACAACTAAGAGGAAAAAAGTGGTAGGGAGCGCATCTTTTTATCTGTTATCGTTTCACTATAATTGCAGAGCCAACACATACATAGTGGGTACAAGTATCCGTACAGGAGACACACGCAATCCATTGCAAGCAAGCACGCACCCAAAAAAAAACTACCTACAAACTTCACGCACATACTCCAGTCGTAAATTTTGCGTAGAGAATTTTATGTTTTTCTATCATTCGCTACGCTTGTGCTTTTTCCCTATTTAATCTCTAATCCAATATGCCTATGTAAGTCTTTCTGCGTATGTACTTAGGCTCCAGAAATGACGATCTACATTACAAAGTTATACTTCCCATTTAACATTTTTTTGCCTCGTCATGTCAGTTATGCCTCGTGTATAATTCCTATCCGTTAATCTTAAAGGGTTTTTCTACTTCCGAGTCGTCTTATTTTAAAAATTAAAACGGAGAATGCGATAAGAGTAAAAGAGTTAGAGAGATTACGCTCTCTCTCTCTCTCTCACACACACACACACACACACAAATCCCAGTCAACAATCTCTCCTAAGAGGAAGCCAATATATAATGTGGAGAAAAAATTGTAGTAAATCTACAGAAATATAAATATGTTGAAATAGTCAAACAGCTGAGAATTATCAGTTCCATTCTCTCTCGTACAATTTCTCATGCGTTTGCTTAAAGTAACTCAAATTCAAGTCAGTCCAAATTCGTGGCTCATACATTTACATTTTCAATTCCATTTTTTTTACTCCCTTATCTTGGGAATATCTTTCTCAAATGGATGTGTGTGTGTGTGTGTGTGTGTGTGTGTGTGTGCGTGTGTGCTTCCTTCAAAGATTTGCTCACGTTCACTTCCAGTGATAGATAATAAAGTCACAACTTGTTTCGAAATAAATGCTCCACTTTATATTCAACATTCATGGGCGTTTGTAGTTTAAAAGGAGACTAGGGGCCGGTCGCCCCTATATACATACATAGGAAGAGGTACTGCTAATAGGAAGAGGTACTTTTAAGGGCTTGCAAAATTTGTTTGTTTGTATAAATGCAACTCCTAACTTTCAAGAAAAACTACACAATTAAACAAACGTAAATCTGAGATTTGAATTTAAAAACAAGTAAATAACCACATCTGGTAGATTTTTAAAACATTTTACGAAAACTGTCATTCAAAAAATGATATACTATACATTTTTATATTTACAATTATAAATAATGTGTAGCTATGCAATGTGTATCTTTGGGGGCATTGCAGATATGTTTTTGCACCGTTTAGAAAGGTATTATCAAGTTTTGTCTTTTTTGACAGAGTGTAATATTATGTTTTACAACTTTTCAAAATATTATTATACTGTTCCAGCTATTTCTAAACATTTCAATTGATTTTTTTGACCTTCAAGGTAATGACCGATTTTTCTCAAACTGCTTGACGTTAAATTAGAAAGGACACTTAGCCGCCCATGATTACATTATGCTAGTTTCAAATTATGGATATTATGAGGACAGCAGTTTCTTTTTTATCTTTCTCGTGTATGCTATACAATTTAGTGTAAGGAATATGGGGATCTGAATTGACTCGTGCATTGGTTGTGGTACTTATATATCCATGGTATTTTAACGGCGTAAAGATTGGAAGTTGGGATTTAAGGGAAGGATTTTCAATGTTGATCTGTACGTGTAATGTGAGCGGGTGGCTCCTTACAACCATTTAAAATGTAAGAGAAGAAAGGGAAAAAAGGCTCCGAAAAGGAGAATTTCATGAGGGGTGGAATAGAAAGATTCGATTTGCTTCTCGTTTCTCTTTCTCCATCTCACTCTCTCGGCTCTCCTCTCGGTTTAAGAGAAAATTTCTGTGACACTTTCCAAATGATACTCATGGAAATGATTGATATATAGCGTCTAGACAGGAAATGTTTCCTTTTCCAAAAACTTATCAGCTTCTTCTCCCTACATCTATCCCAGAGCTTCAAAAATCTATAGATGACGATGAGTCGGACGGACCAAAGCAAAGCGGGCAAGCGAGAGAGAGAGAGAGCGAGAGAGAGAAAACGCATGATTGGACACACATACGAACACCCAGCACTAAATAACAGAACCAAAATCAACCATTTTATTGTATAAATTACCAGTTCAGTGCATCATTGTAGGCGATTTATACTTCTAAACTTTTTATAGCCCTATAATCATATAATAGGGACCCACAAAAATGACGTCATACGATTTGAGCTGACGTGAAAGCTTCAAAGAAAGCAGGGAAATGTATTCATTCGTCTTTTGTGTAGGCTTAACTTGACATTTACTAGTTCAAGAAATGAAAAATGTGATATTTACACGTTTTTCAGGAAAGTACAAAATGATAGTACAGAATTAAAAATTGCAAAATGCATTATTTACACGATTTCAAAAAGGTAAAACATGCAATAATGGCGATTCAAAGAATGCAAACTTTTTATTTGTTTTCCAAAAAGGTTGATATTACTGAATTAAAACATATGCAAAAATGTTATTTTAAAGATGATAAAACAAAAAAACATAAAAAGATGTTTACCTACTTTACCTTCTAAACTTTCTCTTTAACGTAAAAAGTGAAAGTTCCCTACCCAGGGAGTGACAGTGTATGAGTGGCCTAATGTCTAATCATACTGTACACCATACAATAATATGTCTAGCCTCCATGGATCTAAATCTGTGTATCTCTGTGTGAAGTCCTGACACCACAGAAAATCTTATCTTCTCCATTCTGCCTGGACCAGAAAGGAAATGAGAATCGAATGTTGAGTATCAGTGTGTATGTTTCCGTAGGGAAGCAGTGTCATATAATTTTTGGTCTGTACAGATATTTGGAGAAAATAACGGGGTAAAGTAAAGCATCATCTAATAACTTGTATTTTATTTCCCGGGCTTTCCCCCAACTTAACAACTGTCAAGTCTAGCTCCAACTCTTTGACTATTCGGCAGTATAAAATAGTATTGAGTATTTGAGTATTTCTCATATTGCATTCCACTCCCTCACATTGGCTCCTGATTCCACTATTTCCCTCGTAAAATCTAAGAAATCAGCTATCAACTATCATCAACTCACCGTAAAAGTAAAGCTGCTAACCAAACCAAAGTAAAAGTTGTAGAACTGACTTTCTCCTTCCCTTTTCTCTACCACCATGTACTATCTCTGGCACTGATTTTCATTTTTTTTTTATATAAATTGGAATTCATGAACAAAAAATTTCCGGGGTAGGTACCTCCACTTTTTTACTACATCAAATAAATACTATTTTCCTCCGATTTTTTCCCGTCCTGTGCAAAAAGTAAAAAGTCAAGTTGAAAGTTGCCAATTATTACATACACATTGTGTATAGTCACCGTGGATCCCGTGAAGCCAAAGTGTGGTCCATTTCCATGGATTTTTAGCCATGGATTCTGTTGAATTGTTCAGTGGATAGCACAATACATTTTGTCTTTTTTCCCATTTAACCTTTTTTTTGTTTGCATACATTGTACTTTTGTAGTTGATGCCATCATCCCTCATCCCTCCTGCATCATAAGTACCTTACATGGTCGAGTATACATCCATGTCCTTTTTTTGGTTATCACGATATAATACACATTCACATTATTATTACTTTCCCTTTCTTTTCTCTCCTTTCTTCAGAGCTTGAACATTTCCATGCTTTCTCCTATTGTTCTGATAAAACTGTCAGTATAGGGGTAGGGCTATGCCTAGGTATATAAGATATTTTTTGCACATCTACGGATACCCCGGCACAAGGATCATAATAATCCTCGCATCTCTTATTGTCGTCGACTGGTGAATGATTGTGCTATGTATGTGAGTATATAAGTACATATAATGGTATGTGGTATGCAGTGCAGCTCCGCTGTGTCTGTAATCAAACTTTTGATGTTCCAACCAGATTGTGTTATTTTCAAACAGAATGTTACGTGTATGAAAGATGTGCTCATAAAATGTGACGTTGAGTCCTTTCAGGATCCCAACTGTCCTACCACACCATCGTAATTTCCTTTCACATTTTCACAGTCGCTTCCAGAGTCGAACTCACAGAGCTTGGAACACTCAACACTTCCATTCAAATCCTATCCCATCTTCCCATTCCAATCCCAAATGATAGAAATGGTAAAACTTTCAGTTGAAGCCCCTGCATTCTGTTTCTGGGCTCCTCTAAGTATATTGCCCTAAAAATTACATACATAAGGGTTTGGCGTGGGATTTTGTATAGTAATATATACATAGTTTGCAGTTTTGAAGGAATTATAGAAAGCCCTTCCTTACCTCTGATGAGAAGATATTACATATACTATTCCATCTTTTTGAGAATGCACAAAATAAAATATGGAGAGCTAGAATAACATCGGGAATTTTTACATTTCATTGGTTATTATCTTGTTGTCTGGTTCTGGGGCTCTGGCCCTGGTTCTGACACCGATACCGGTAGCAGCTCGGGAAAATTCCGCGAATTTTATTTATGTACGTGAAAGGTAGGGAGGTGGGTCGGTAGGTAGGATCTCATGACATCAGATTAGGTAATAATATGAGGTTATTCCCATTTTCCATAAACCATGACATGACATCTTGGGTCTGTCTGGCTGTCTGGAGCTCAGGATTCCTCTGGATTTAGAGAAAGGGGAAAAGAGGGAGAAAAAAAGTGACTGAACCGTCTACAGAAAGCCTCCCAAGAAAAATAGGTAACCATCTTTGACCTTCCCCGTTAACATCACATTATCTCCATTATTTATGTCCTCTCTCACTTTAGGGATCAACCTTACTTTGTTGAACAACCAAAATCAAACCAAAACCAAAACTAGGACCAACATCCAACAGTCCTTATATAGGCATATATAACATGTATAGAAATCAAAATATAAACTCTTCTCAATTCCTTCGATTTTTTATTATTATTTTTCCAATCCGAGTCAAACAACTATAAACCCACGCAAACCTAACCAGAACCAGAGTCAAGTGAAAGCCAAGGCAATAGCCAAAAGCAGAACTTGCACACAAGTCTTACGTCATACTTTTCACGATGTCGATTTCGATCCTACATGTCTACAGTGTGTCTATAACGTCTTGTTAGATGAAAACCCCGTGTGCAACTATACTACTGTCAATTGTAATTTTCTCTCGTATATACATACCTATATATACAGAATGAGACGCATAAGTATAGCATTGGATTTATTTTTTTTTATAAAAAGCAAAGCAATTTTCATGTGACTATTTCAAACGACATTACTCTGGTCATGGTTTTTAGCTTTTAGTAAAAATCCCAATTTCTCCCGAAGAAGCGTAGTGCATGGAAAGTATAGGTACTTGCTCGTATATGGAAGTATATACTTGTGGTACGTGGATATATGGTTGTATATAGTTAGAGCTACGGCCAAGCCAGTCTCAGTTTCTTATTCTCATTCCAATTCCAACTAAACACTTTAGATTGAATTATACAAGCAGCCGGATGCAGATGCAGCAAAAAATTGTCGTTAACTATTCCTTTTTCCTTTTTGCTAACTTTTTCGAGGAAAGCAACTATGTACTCTATTGGGGAAGTCTTGTATTGAAATCTATTGCACATTGCACTCTACTTATTACGTGTACTCTTTTTTTCCCTTTCTCTTTCTCTATGCTATACTACATATAGTACTAAAGTCCTTAACTCCAATTCCGAATCCTATCATCTCATCTCGTCTCAACCTCATTTCCTTTCTCCCTTACTCTCTTCAGCGTTGGTCTTTCCTTTGATTTTCCTTCACTGAAATTCAACTCTACTTTGGCTTCAGTTTACTCGGCGATGGCTGGACTCCTTAAAAATTCAAATTTGGATTCCATTACTGCAAGCATATGTATGGATGAGGAAAAGGGAAAACGAGAAGAAAAACATGGAACGAGAAAGAGCAAAAAATATTGAATGTGGTGTAGAAATGGAGTAATAAGAGTTTGTCAAGTGAGATTAAGATTGACGGCCCATTTCCTTCAAATAATTCCAAAAAATAAGAAAGCAACAAATCCAAATGTAAACAAAAAGAGGAAAGCAAGGGGTAGGTAGAAAAGCAAGGGAGGGTTTGGGCGAAAGAGAAAGAGAGAGATAATATTTGCAATTCGCTCGTATTGATTGGGGAATTTAACCGCACACTTGCATCATATTATATCAACCATATATACCGACGTAGAACCTATAGAATACACATATGAATGCATCTAGAGGTAAAATTGTTAGAGAAAAGCCAAGAGCAAAAGTGAAAGCTTAGTGAAAGCACTAGTGCCTTAAGAAGCAAAATGGACCTACACAAAAATAATTTGACTGCAAAGTGAAGTACAAATAGGTATATTAACCTTTAAAATAGAACATTTTATTAGAAGTTTGTAATTGAGACGTTTCGTCCCATTTTAATATTATGAAAATAGAACAGTTTTCGCTGTGAAAAAAGCGCTGCATGTTGAAAAAAGTGCGCAAAGCACTGATGCTTTTCCAAAACTTTTAAATAGAACAATCTGAACTTTCGAAAACAAGTACATAGCTTAGTAAGTGGCTCAAAAGCCAGTAAATACAGCATTTTTCTCCTTTTCAAAAATATTTAAGTAGATTGGATTGCACCTTCCAGAAAGCACATAAACAGGATATGCTGCACCTGCGATTGTTCTTTATGCTTTACTTTCTTTTAGGATTCCCTGGGATGTATCAGTTTGCTTCTCATGCCTTAATGTAGGTAGAAAGGAAGCTAAGGAAAGCTGGAACTATTATATTATAATGTGCATAAGTTGAGGCGTTGAGGTTTTGGAGAGAAAGCAGAACGTAGTTGACTTGAAGAGACTCGACTTGAGACAGTAAGCGTCTGTGAGTAATATGGCAAGTTATTGACCCAGTATGAGACAGGAAGAAAGAAAGTGTTGCGGCTTGTCACTTGGGACAAAATCAAGAGTACATACTCAGCTCAACATAGCTCAGCCGCAACTCAACTCAGACTTCAAAGAGAGAAAGCGGAGCTTCGAGGGAGAAAGCGGGTGAAGCTCCTTATAGCGCCTACACAGTATCCTTCCCCATTACACAAGCACCCGTTCCACACTAAAACTATCTCTATGTGTCATAACTAATGTAGACTGCCATCATATCAATTTTTTTTGTCTCTCTTATTATTTTTCTGATTCTTAGAAATGTCACCAAAATTTCCCTACTTTGTTCTCATCCTTCCGCTCGCTCTCTCCCTCTGTCTCTGCGGATCCGTCTCAAAACCAAAGCCCAGCCGAGGCAAACAATAGAAAAGCATGTAGCTTCATGGTATAGTCAGTGTACACAGAAGGACGGGAAGGAGGCAAGAAGTGTAAACCTACGCATCCGTCTTTCACTCCTTAACTCAACTTTCACTTTTCCCAAGTCAACCACAACGACCTATTACATTACATGTGCTCTCTAGTCCTATAGGTCTACGGCCCATATAGCACCATAGCCATAACCACCGCTGCATATATAAGAATATATGTACATTTGTTCCTGAGCTATACCGAAATTTGTCGCCACTCACTTAATTATACATGCTCTGTCTCTCTATCCCTGCTCATTAATAAGCTCTATAACTGAATAGAATTTACACGACCACGGTTATAAAGGGAACCGCATCGTACCATGCTTTCTCTTCTGTTCTTGTTAACGTCCTCAGCCTAGTTTGACGTTGTATAATACAATTGGGATGAGGCAATTAAATTCCCCAACACGACACGGTGCAGAAACAAGGAATTTTAATTAATTTACTTATTTCTATTTGTTTTGTTTCAGAATGTTCAATGGGCCAAATTACTTGGTCTAGCTTCTCCTTCCACAATTAGTATCATGGACACGTTTGAGTTCACCTGATCATATCAAGACGCAGAAGAGCCCCGTATCAACTCAGCATTAAATTCAAGACACTAAATAATTATAAGGAAACAAAGCTGAATAGAGCAGCCTCCGGAAAATGAGTTGATTGCCAGTGTAAAAGCAACAAGGTCTTGTCTCAATCTGATTGTGAATTTCCCATCTTTTGTTTCGTACTAAAAACAACACAACAACAACAATGCAAAAGATAGAACTGAATTCAAAGCGGGAATGTGTACAGAGCCAGAGACCTGGCAATGATAGTTTCACTGATAATAACATTGCAGAATACCAAGGCACGGACGATCGGATGAAGCTGGAATTGAACATGTGTACAGAGAGTAGTAACCTGCCAGAACCAACACCCGTCTCCCGTCTCCCTTATCTTATCTTATATCATGAGCAGAGTACAAATCCTCCGTGCAAAATCTAATCTGTCAACGAATCCCTCCTACGCTCTACATGCAAATTATAAATTATGTAAAGCACGTACAGAGAATACTGGGAAGAATTAAGAGTAAAAACTACTGATAGCAGTCCTCAATTCCACCATTCAGATCCAGATACCCAACAACCAACCTCAACGAAAAATACATAAAACGCCGCAACCAGCCTCATGTCATGCCAAACGACGGAAACTTAACTGAATTGAATTGTACGTTTGTGTGATTATGTAAATACGTGTGCAGAAATTGTCTGATTTTGAGTAGGACAAGACAGACGAACAGCGAGCAACTTTTAGGGAATTTAATGGGTGACAAAGTTCCCCTGATAGAATAATTACTGAATTAAATCTGGACTTGATACAGATTAGAGAAATGTAGAATAATTCCCAAGTCCAACACAACTACAAGTAAAGCCTCCAAGCAAAGACGATGATCCCCAACAATAGCTCTAAAAGGCTGTACGTATTCCTCTTGTTGGAGATTTTGCTTTCCCATCCCAATTCGAATTTGAATCCCTGCCACTCTCCTTGTTCGTGTGGGAAAATTCTAAAATTTAAATTCCGCTAATTCTCTTTCATACAATACCATTCGACCAGCTTTCTCCGGCTCTACAAATCTGGGAGAAAAAGAAGGTAATAGATTGGTAGATTTTAAATAGTAAATAGTAGGAGTAGCCAGAAGTGATACAGAGACAGATAATACATGAACAGATAAATGTGTCGAGAAAACAAGATGCGACGACGTCAAGTTGGACTTGAGCTCAGACCTCATCTCACTCTCATCCTTTGCTCTCTTACACTCACTGCCCTCACTCTCGTCCCACACTGTGGAGGAATTCAAAGTGATATCTTTAACAGCAACAACAACAACGACAACTATTGCCCCGCCCCATGTATTTGTCAGCCACTGGATAATGGTTCTCCAGCTGATCAGCTCTCCCTCATTACATGCTCTGGGCAGAATTTAACCGAGATTCCTTCCCAAATACCAGTCGCCGCTAAAAAGTTGTAAGTCCTATTTGTATATTTAGCACACATACAAAATACCGTCATACCTATATTCAAATACTGACGCTGATATTTCCTTATGAAATTGTTTACGGGGAACTAGGGAAGGGGATCCTGAAGGGGAAGTCAGGGGTTGCAATGTATTTATGGAAGATTTTTCCCATTAGATGTTTGCTATAAAATAAAATAAAAGTCAAAAGGCCGTGGGGAAATGTATTTGGGGTAGACCATGGGGAAGGAATGGTGCAGGCGGTTGCATAGTTAAATGGGTAAATAATCCAGTGCAGTGGTTTGAATCATTTAAATAGATTTCAAATGGGCACATCAACAGAGAGGAATTGTAGAAAATTCCAAAGTTAAATGTTTCGGTGAGACTTGTCTTGGGCCTTGGTAGCTTACTCATATCCTCCAACTCGCCTCTACTGGCTCTGTGAGATGAAGACCCAGACCAAGACGAGGCCTTTTCAAAGGAAAAAGAAGGAGAATGAATGGTCGTCTCGAATGAATGTTGACATGAGGACTATAGAAATGTTACACACGGAGAAGGGATAAAAGCTTCTGAATCTGTCCCATGGAAATCATAAAGCGGAAACAACCATTGCGTACTCAATGTTTAGTGTTCCATGGTTGAGGTTCCTTCCATATATCTCCGCAGCCTCCACGGAACAAAACTCCAAAAACCAAACCAAATCAAAGCACTGTACTAACCCTGCAGTATGCAACCGTAGAGGAACATACATTGCACATGTAGGACCCTAAATCGCAACATTATAATAGCATTGCAATAATTCCTTAACCCTTAAAATGTAACAGCTCAACTTTATCTTTAACTTGTCCATTAAACTTTACACGGACTTTTTACCCACGGCTTTTATCTGGATCTGTCTGTATGTCTGTCCGTCTCCCCGTCCTTCCTTCAACAGCCAGCCTACCATCCCATTCCAACACGACCTCAGACGCTCAAAACACTTTTCTATGTCCAAACTATACATATACGTATACAGATTCTTCCGCCAACGTACTTTCTCAACTTTCCCATGCAAATTTCCCCGAATTGAGACAAGTAGTCTTTCACACATGTAATTCCATCCGTTTGACTTTCCTCCACTTGACAAAACTCACACACACTCCTATTCTTACTTTCACTTAGTCAACCGAAATCAGAACCAGGACCCAAGCCAGATTTCTCCAAGAAGTGCATAGGTACTTATATATTGCTACCCACTCCCATCACCCATTTCTCAGATCGACCAGAAGAAAAAAATGTACCTATCTGTATATGCTTATGTAGACACTTTAAAAAGGTCCTAGAGTCCACTCTCCTACGCCCGGTGATTCAAAAGAAAAATGGTAAAGTACCCACATTTCAATTCCACATTACCTAAGAAGGAATTTCTAAAGAGCCGACAAGGAAATAAAATCCATACCTTGAAGAGGTACACTTCTTTCCCTTTCAAAGTTGGTAGCTCATGAAATTCTGCCGTGGCGTAGAGCAGGGAGCAGGAAAGTACGGTAAAAAAAGACAGAAGCAAATAGAATAACTGAAACCTTTCACCAGCCCTGCTCTTACACTTAGTTTACACACACTCTCAAGATTTTCTTTCCATGTTTTTGAACGAATGAACCCAACAAGATCGACGACTTCTTGTACCCACGGCAACGGAAAGCTTTTTGAAAGGTGACATGTATTTTTTTTTTGGTATTTGAGGGATTTTTTGTCGAGTTGTTTGGATCTGACGTGATGTGACATGACCCTAGGCCAAAAGTGTCATTGACTGTTCCAGTGGAATTTGGGGGATTTCATGATTTCATGAAATTCAAATGACTAAAAATATTATCACTCCATGTCATCCGAATGCATGGTGGAACCAATCATAGAATTTTCATTTCCTCACATCATTATCATAACGATAATGTGACTGTGTCCATTACACATCCAGAACAAATGAGTTTTGTCTGAATGTCAGATGCAAGCATCCATGATGTCCCCATAAATTTCCTCCAACATTCAACTCAAAGACTCAAACCAAAGCCAAGCCAAGCCAACTACATACTAGTATACATACTAGTATACTTAGGTGCCTATGTATGCATTGTATGTATAGGTTTTACTTTTAAGTACACTCTATAGTACTTGTGTTTTAGACCCACGTCAAGGCAAAGGATAGCATGGGCCAGGCAGCAGCTCACTCCCAGTAAAAGAGAGGCTCCCTCCTTCCCTCCCTCCTCACAGTTCTGGAAGCATAGGAGGGAAAGTAGAAAATGGAGAAGTAGAGACTTATTTTTTGCAGAGTTGGAAGTGGAACTGGAATTGGAACTAGAACTGGAACTACCCTCTGCGAGAGACAAAAAACATCGCTTCTTTTTTCTCCTCCGTTATAGATTTTTGAATTAAAAAAAACACATTTCTAGAATCTTGTTGGTTTGGTTTGGTTTGGTTGACTGACTTTGTTTTCAAACAAAAGCCCCTCTCTGGAGCTTGACTTTGTTCTACACAAAATACATTGTACAATCTGTCAAGGCTCCCCACAACAGGAAGACCACCAAAGACGACAGAACAAGAATGAGAACGAAAGTCAGAGGCAATTAACACATGATGAGTTTAGAGTGTGGAAAGTTGGGGAAGATTTATTCCCAAAATATTTTACATATTTCATCCACTGCCCACACTATCTGTGTCTGGAGTTCACTTAAGGCACGACAGACTGGCTCTCACTCTTTTAGTCACACCACTAAAAACTCGGGTAACTTGAGCGGACGTGGACATTCCCCAGTGCATTCCGTTCCACACTCCTCAACTGTCCGTACATAGTGTCCAGAGTATTTCAATGCACCGCACTTGGCTCCCGCCGCTACTTGGTACGCCAGAGAGAAAGTTGTAAAGAAAATAAAGATATAAGATTAAAAGTCTAATGCTTACAAATAGTTTATTTGTCTGTCGGCCTCTTCTGCTTCGCTTCTGCTCCTGACAAGAAGATGGTAGTTGTGTTATTTTATGTCATGTGTTCAGCCCGAACATTCATTTTCCTCGTAGTGATCTCAAGGATTTGCATCTATTTTACTTTGGACTTCAGCAAGAATTTATACTTTAAGATCTGTACACAATCCAGAGAGCTTGATGAATACAGGGAACTGCCCTGTAATATGAAAGATCAGACCAGACCAGACCAGTTACAGAGAGAGAGGGACGAGTGCGAAAATGATCTATGCGTGAATTTAGTTTAACTTGGGCTGTAAATGTAAGTAGGTTAAGATATTTCAGTTGGGTGAGTTCTGCGTGTACGTGCCTGGTTTTTTATTTAAAGGTTTTAACTTGTCCTTTTATTTTAGTTTTAGTATTTTAGTAGTTTAGTATTCATGTAACATGTTCAGAATAAAGTTTGGTCATATCAGAGAAGATCTTCTCCCCTCGTCTCTCTTTCTCTCTCTCTCTCTCCCTCTTTCATCTCAATAATATTAATATTAGCACTCTCCTCCTCTCCCCAGTCTCAACGTCAACTCTCAGTGTCCATTGAATAAAATGAAAACATAATAAAATGAAAAATCAAGTAGTTAAGTCTAATAGATCCATACAAAGCACACATATATATTATGTATGTATGCAGCGCTGCTGGTTCTGTCTTATTATTCTTATGGATAAGTGCTTTAAGTACAGATATAACTACCACACACGTCATTGGATAGTACAGCACAGCATGTAGACTGTATTGTACTGCACGCAGTTTATATCGTAAAGATCATGAAAAACGGAATTGAGAGGAAGTTAAGCTAATGTGAATAGTAAATAAGAGGATTTGAGGAGATGGTCGTACAGGATCTCTTGGGGAGTGTTAAAAAAACCAAAACGGGCATTACAATCCCCTCATTCTATTTCCGCGACCCAATTCATTCTCTTCTCCTTTTTTTCATTCACTAAGTCCGCCAATCCTCACTCAGCAAAAATGCGGAACAAGGCTCTCCAAATTGCAGACATTTTTTTCCTAAAATAGAAATAGAGCTCCAGAGTGTAAAAATACCCCAAAATAAAAGGAAGAACCAGCTTTTATCTGGGTATTTACCTTGCGTTAAAAGGATGAAATTGAAAAATGTTATTAATAAAATGAAAGTCGATCGTATCCTTGAGAGAAGCACGGGGCTGCTGTTCGGATTTGGAAGCAATCGATAGAAGAATGAGACAATACAAAGCATATTTGATTTTTTAAGGACTTGATTTTGGCAGCATCTGAGAAATTCTTAGAAATTCTGAGCTTTGGACAAAGCTAGTACACACATCGTAATCGTTTGGTCGTGTCTTGAGATATTTAATTCTATGGCTTGTATACTGCGTGTATCCTATGGGGTGGTCCCATTGTGGTTTCCAGTTTCCTCTCATAAAAATTCCCAGTACTCCGTGACGTCGGTTGTAGGTCGTGTGCTCTTCTAAGGATTTCATTTTATAAGAAACCTCTCCCTGGTTTTCAAGAGAGAAAGCTAGAAATTGTAAATTCAAATCTGCGATTCAAAATTTGAATAAAAATCTTGAGAATTATTATGGGAGCAATCCAAATCTAAAGTCTAAAGACGCCCATTAGGTTCAATGATAGTTCAAAATCTATAGAGGTTCGCTGCTATGCCTGTAATTACCCAAGTATAGGTGTCTATATAAGTATAAGGTAGGAAGTAGGTAGGAACTTATGTACCTACGTGTAAGTGTCCGTCCACACCAAACATAGACTTCTCAATTGGTCTGGAGTTGAAACTTAACTTTCAGCATTATAGACTACAAGTTGGACTTCTTCTTCTTCTTTTCCTATCGTCATCATCTTATCAGTGCATTAAAAAAAACACTGAGCATACGAGCCCAGTTCGTCTTCAGCTCTCCACTCAACTTGTTCCAGGCTAAAAAAGGACAAGGGAAGATAACTAACTCAACTCAGCTCAGCTCTCTATGGCAAACTGAGCAATGTGATTTCTTTTTCTTTTGTCGCCTTGTCTCATTACCCCCAAATTGAAAAAACGACCAAAAGAAAACTGTGTAAAATCCTTGAAAAATACGGAAATGTGGAGTTGAAATGGTTCGAGAACAAAATCCCTCACCATCACAATTCCTTTACCACAATCTACAATTACCTATAGCTGTAACTGTAGGCAGGCTATGGCCGCCCAGAGAAGATCTGATACTCGTCATTAGCTCTATACTTATTCAATTATTATATAAAAGAAAGTCAATGGATATCCATACCCGTCCTTTAATTCTTTTCCTCTGGAATGGAAAATCAAAGCCAGGGAAATGTCCATTCTGAGTCAACGTCAGCATCCGGGAAGAGTACTCGTATCTGATCAAAAAATCAAGATCAAAGATGAGCATTTCAATTCAATATTGTATAGATAGGGGAATGAGGCCAATCGCCGATCGTAGTATGTAATCGGATCGGATCTCTCGACTCCCGATCCTCTCCTGATGCTTTCCCGTCAAATCTAAAAACCAAAAACTCAAACTGGGGCCTTCCCACCCCCGTTACACATGTATACATGCCTACGCTACTTTAAAAAAAAATCAAGCGTTATTAGTTAGCTAGTTATTACATAGCAGATAGCATACATACAATGGAATTGTGAAACATGCGAAGAACTTTACTGTATATCTATACTCGAGAGAGCTTACTATGAATCTAAAAGATAGGGGAAAAAATCCGTTGGCGGTTATGGGTTTTGATGTGACAGTCAGTTGACTCTGTCTTAAGTTGCCAAGAAGAGGGAGGGAGTAGTGAAAGCTGACACTGAAATGTTGACTGGACTTGATAAGGATAAGGATCGGATGATAGGGAAGAGTAACGAGATCAGATACACGAGCCTCATAATAATAAGACAATGGTTTTGGTTGATATGGTTTTCGTAGAATTGGATGACGGAGTTGATAGGATGCAAAATGTGGTCAAATGGTGAAATACCACCGTCCTGGTGGAGCACGATTCCCAAAACCGAATCTTCTAATGAGACTTTCAAACGAGATAAGATTACCACGAGGAGAATTGCCCTGTTCCGTTGGCTGTTCCTTATATACATATATACTATCTACCGTAGTTCTCTAATTAGCTTCCCCGGCGATAAGTATTATAATTTGGGTAAACTATTTTCACAGACGTAGTTTAATGCACGAACAAGGATATTCCACGGTTACTTAACACACTCATCCCTACTGAAAAAAGTCAAATTACAAAATTCTGCATAAAATCGTCCTTTAAATTAGGTACCTACCTACATAAAGTTGGACATGTAAGCTCCTCATGTTACAAACCAGTAACACTAAATAATTTTATGATTTGGCCCCGAGTAACTAACTGGAGATTTAAGGTACCACACTTCTCTCAAGCACTTCAGCTCCAGGATTTTATAGAATGTAGGCCATACAGGGGGTGGGGAATTTGGAGTAAAACAGTTGTGAGAAATCTCACTCCCATCCCATCTCACTTAAATCCCATGACTACACATAATTTTACAAATATTGTCTATAAATAACGAATAATTATACGACTAATAAATTAAATATGTCCGTCATCATACACTTGATAGTTCTCCAAATGTTAAGGGTAACTATGTTTATATGCTGGAACGTAGGCCCCTAGTAAACTTGTCCTTTACACATCTATAGCTATATACATACGTACATAGGACGCGGTTGAGCTGAGTTCCTTTTGGTGGCTGTTCATGGGAAAAGGCTGGAGTCGGGTGATGTAAGATGAGAGTAAGTAAAAGTAAAAGTTTTTCACATTTCCTCGTGCAATGTGAGTGAGTTTGTACAGTTTAGTTTGGGTGAGGTGTACGATGCGAGACGACCGCGATGCGATGTGTTACTCTTCGGGTCTCCGTACTACTCTGTGTGTGTGAGTGAGTACGCGACTTGAGAGTGTAGAGGACGAGACGAAGGACGCGAGGACAGGATGTCTTGAACAAAGTTGGACTTAAAGAGTGTAACGTGTAACAAATGATTATATGCTTTTATATAAATGTGATGGAATCCGCAAGTAGTCATAACCATAAACTTGTCATCTAAAGTTTCTCCATCTTACAACTGAAATCCAGTCATAATTTTATCCTTCCCTCAATCCGCCCCTTCGTCTTTTTTCCTCAACTTCTTCTTCTTTTTCTTTTAGGATGAGAAAACTTCGAGTTATTCCCAAATCGAGACCATACTACGGGCCACGGGCAGCTATCTCTATAGGTATATATGTGTCATCCATCCTCCACCAAAAGACAAAAATCAAATGTCAACATATCTCCACTTTTACTAGAAGAACCAAGAGCCCATCGGTCTTGGACTTACGAATAAAAAAAATGAAAAGAATTAAGAAATTTGGGTAGAGAACTTATCGTTAGACATTTTAATAAACGTAAGGAAACTAAACTTCAACTTCAACTAAACAAACAGAATAGAAAATCGTAAAAATGAACTTAAACTGGGAAATTGGATAGGTTAGGAATGCGGAGATGTTTCTGTTTCTGTTGCTGTTGACCTAACCCAATATCTGTGTGTAAACGTTGCCCACTCCAACACAAATAAGCAGAGAAAGGGAGTAGGCTAATACCCAATATATTATGGGGAAAGAGGAGAGAATGAGGTAAAGGAAGCAGTGATGGGAAAGGAGTGAAAATATGAAGGGGGAAATGACTGCTTTTAGGAACTAAAGGAGCCTCTGAATGAAGCCAGAGAAGGGATGATCATAATTTAGGGTGGATGAAACAAAAGTGACTTTGGGGCTATGGAAATTGGAGCGGATGTTTCACGTTTACTTCTTGTTTCTTTCATGTTCTCTTCAAGATTCTCTCGACGAAGATCAAGTGTGTTACCACAAGAGTTTGATAAATGGCGTCAACGAGGCAGAATTTTTCAAAGTAACTATCTGAACATGTGAACTGTCGGGGGATTTTGGAGTAAATCCTATTAAATCGGGGATCTCTGCATGTAATCCAGTTGTGGAAAGGAAGCCTCATTAATCATTCGAAAGAAAACTGTTTCAGCTCATTTTCCTCCTTACTCATTTCCCTACACAAATACACAAGACATGCATATGAATGTCAATTCCCGTCCATACAAATATAGAACCACCCAATAGAATCTCTACTGACTAGCTCTAGGGCTAGAACAGCTTTGGTCTGGGTAGGATTCTTCCAAAAATGACGGCATACGATTTTATTTAGGAAAAACTTTTAAAGAAAGTAAAACTTATGATAAATAATGCTTCAAAAAGTTCAAAAATATAATATTCAGTTTAAAAAAATAGCCACAGTGACATTTTATCATTTCAACCAAAGCAAGAACTAAACTTTAAATTTTGAAAAAGTCAAAAAATATATGAAACTTCAGTATTTAAAAAAGTCATTTCTACGAGGTCATAATACTTGAAAGGCCCCTAAAGTGAATGCGGAGAATAGAGCCAAAATGTACATATGGTAGAAAAAGAGATTTGATAATAAACAAAAATAAAGTCACAGGGCAAGCATGCCTCGCTAAAATATTAAATTTGTTTTTGTTCCAAAGTATGCATGTTAATAGGAAAGTTCTGCCCTGTACAAACTAATGATAAGCTATATGTACAGGTACTCGCATCTGTACTACTACCACACAAGAATCTTCCAATATATCACAAACTTTGATGCAGAGTAGTGTGGAAATGTAGAATGCAGGCTACTGCTTCATTCAAACACTAAATTGTATGTAAACTACTAACTAATCCTGATAGTGTGTGCATGGAGAGCTATAAAACTAATTAGTAATGCATACATATTCACCACAAAGGAGCTTTTGATAGCCGTACGGTCATGACACCGCCGCCGTACAATTAATGCACCTTCGTTTCATCATTTTATTCACTAAATTAAACCGAGATAGCTAACTTAATTAAAACTTTATCGTACATTTACGGTTCAATGATTTTTTATTAAACCAACTATACCCTAACTCATTCAGTAGATGTAGCCTAGCCAGCCACTACCCTTTGAATTATTCCACACACGCCCGTAAATAAAATAAGCACCAAAACCGAAATACTTAAATGAACGGTGTATTCTGTAACCAGAGAAACCAATATTTTTCCTGTAAATATCTTAACCCAGGATTAGTCAAGACAACTTTAATTTATATAATCCATACGTTATCAACTTCCACTCTCACTAAAGAGTATGTAATGAGCTTAGCAATCTCATGTTTGAAAAATCGGCAGGATTAAAAGGCAATTCAATGGTGTGCTATCAGAAATATACTTTATTAGATTTATCACCTTATCAGAAAATGAATTTTTAAATACCTTCATAAATATTGTTGTTAATTGAAAAACTCCGGTCTCGCAACCCCTTGATATGTACATTACCCAACTCAACATTTTAGCCTTTTCTATTCCTTGCATACAGAGAAAATAGACATTCAAGAAAATTACATGAGGATTCATTTTAGAATTCAGCAGTAAGAACGTTTCCTGCAAATGTCATAATGCATTAGCCCGGTTCAGATACGAAAGCATTCAAACACAAATAATGGTTCAACTATTTAAATGGAAAAATGCTGTATGACGTGAGACGTGATAAACGACATGACATGACTCACTGGCTTATCTTGACTACCCAACAAACTCTTGCTATGACAAGGAGTTTGGTTGCACAAGCAATAATATATATCTTGAGCTTTTCACAGTTTTTAGCGTTGATTTAATGAAAAATAATTCAAGTCAATTCAATTTATCATGTTGAAATCTCCCTGTCAATCGATTACAACATTACAAGCCATATATAGGGATGTAGAGTGGAAAGTGAAAAACTATTTCTTCCGACAGCACCTCCCCGGGTCGGTTCAGTTCGGTTTCGGTTTCTTCGGGCTTTCGTTTTTTTTTCAGCTAAATATTATTTAGACATTAGAAGCAGTAGCGCGGTGACTGACTGTTGAGTGTGTTCAATGTAGTTTTGGTTTTCGACGGGAACAAGATTGGGCGCAAACAAAGGGGGAAAGGAGGGGTAAGCGCTCGATAATATTTTCACTTTCATTTCGAATTCGAAGACAAGAATGAAATGAAACGTGTAATTGGTTCAATGGCTGTGAGTTTGATGGAGTGAACTGAAAGAAAATTCACAGTCAATTAAATGTCTTATCGGTTGCTTGTTGTATATGTTGTATGTTATAGTTCGTAATCGATGTGATAGTTTAGTACGTACATTTAATATATAGTTGTTAGTACGTACCTACAGAAAGACCTACACACTAACATACCCGATATGTCAGATGTTGGCCACATAATTGTGATTTGGGACTGAATGTGAGCTGGCTGGAAACATCAGTTGTCAGTTTTGATTGAGGACACGAAGTGCAGTGGCAGTAAAGCAAGACCAATACTCATTTTGTTTTTGTATTTGTTTTGTTGGGGACGCACAGGGAGCTGGAGAGAAACTCAATAGACAGAATCGATTCCAATGCCTTTCTTCTGTTGAGGTCCTTGAAAGAATTGACGATCTCACGTAATCACCTCACACAAATCCCCATTGGAACCTTCCCCCCGCAACTTCAAATCCTGTAAGTTATTTTTTTATTATTAGATATCGTGAGTGTTGATTGAGGAACAAGTCCCTTAATTAGCTTTAACAAACTTAGCTACCTGCATACCTTCCGATGCGATGTCTCGATAAATGATGCTTGACCTTTGAACTTCAACCATTGAGCTATTGAACTGACCTATGTCTTTCTTCTTTCTTACCTTTTTACTTTTTTACTTTATTACAGAAATCTAGCTTACAACAGAATCGACAGCCTTACCAATCATATCTTGAAAAATAATTCACAACTTCATGCTCTGTAAGCACTTTCAATCCACCGCAAATTTCCTAATGCCTCCCTCGCATTATAATGTTAAATAATTAATACGGGCTCTGCTACAACCCCCGCCCCGGCAGTCGGCCCTGCTTGACTAATAACAATTTTGTCAAAATTAATTAAGTAATTCAATCTTAAGTGTCATGAATGTTGTTAACTTTTAGAATCTTGAGTCATAATCTGATTGATCACATTGATGAAGATGCGTTTGTTGGACTTTCAAATCTGTACATATTGTAAGTTATTCTACTTTTATTTTTATTTACAGTAATAAATCTTAGCGACAAATAAATATTCTGCGTAGTATTTATAGTGATTCAAGATTTTATCGACTGTGGGTAAGTACATGGATGCTGTTGTAATATTTTGTGAATTATACATTGCAGAGAGTTGAATGACAACCGATTAGCTCAAGTTCCCCTTGCTCTGAGAAAGCTTCGAAATCTTCACGAGTTGTAAGTTTATTGTTTTTCCCCCATTTTTTTTCTCAATATGACGTTGATTGAGTGAATGGGATTGTATTGAATTCAATCTGAAGAGTTAAACAAGTAGGAAAAGTATACAAGTCCACATCTATCCCACAGAGACACAAGTCAACAGTTTGAAGTTGAACTCAACTTGTTTATTATTCTTTTTCTTTCTAGGAATTTGGCAAATAATCGAATCATTCATATTGAAATCCCATTTCATCAAGTTCTTCCAAAAATTATACTCTTGGAGTTGAAAGGGAATCCTTTCAAATGGATTCACCCGGACGGATTCTCTCACCTCCGACATTTAAAGAAGTTGTAAGTTGGTACAATTTTAAGCTCTTGTTTTTAAATAACACTTTCTTTCTTGTTCCTTTTTGCACTGATTCTTGGGGTGCGCTAGTGAGTCTGACCAAAATGTTATAACATAAAGCATCCTCACAAGTCACAAATAAATTACTAATCAGATATTCTTTTTTTTTATATTTCATAAACGAAACACTGCAGAATCCTCTCAGATGTGAAGAACCTCACAGATTTCCCACATTTGAATGGAACTAGTGCATTGGAAATCCTTCGTATTGATCGATGCTCTCTACACTCCATTCCACCGAATATCTGCTCACTGGCTCCAAAGTTGAAGAGCCTGTAATTACAAATATATCCATGCATTTTACGTTCCGCTTTTTTATTATCCGCAAACAGAAGGGAAATTGGAAGGAATTCAAAAGATTGGATGAGTATGTAGTAGAGCACGGTTGTATATTTTCAATTTATTTTTTTTCCCACAGGGACTTGAAGTCAAATAGAATTGACAAACTGCCACGTTTTGAAGGATGTGAAGAATTAAAAATTTTGTAAGTGAACCATGTAATAGGCATGAACATACCAAGAATATTTTGTCATTAGGATGGTCGTGGTTGGTTCGGTTCAGTTTTGCTCACGCAGTAGTAACTTTTACATACATACTATGTATATACCTTTACACGTACCTACCTCCCTTAAATGCTGCAATGGCAGATCCGTGAACCATCCAGAACGAACGGCTTAAACCATGGTCATGTCTAATTAATTTAAAATGAAAGGTTGTTTAGGGTGGAAAGTTTAATTTGCGGTTGATTTTTAACTGATGAGAATTACTTGTGTGAACCAGGGACGTGGGTTCAAATGATATTATAGAATTAGTGGAAAGAGGATTTCAAGAATTATCTCAGCTTCATGATCTTCATCTCAGTCACAATCTCATCAACACGATTCCAGCTGGTGCTTTCCAAGGACTTTCACATTTACGAGCCTTGTAAGCTATTTTCCTACATACTACACTTACTTTTCTTACTATTAGCAATACTAACCTAGGCACCAACTTACTTATTGTACCTATACAATGCATACTTTCTCTCGATGCCCCATTCACAACCACAACAACGATGCAGCTTGATCTTGGCTTGCAATTTGGTGCAGTATGTTCTAGTTTCATCCAAAGCTTCTCTTAAAATAGGATTAACTTATATTATAATTTGCCTTTTTAAATCCACGAAGGCATATTTGAACAAGCACAACACGTTTAAACCAAATGATTAGATACTTCAATATAGAATTGCTTTCAAAACATTTTTTTAAACGCTTCCTGAATAAACTTTTTTAAAGGTTCCGGCTTGTTTAACCCCGATTTGTAAATTTATTTACAACCATATGCCTTTGAATGATTTACATACGTGTTGCAAATCAGAATTAGCTGAGCCGGGGTACATGGGTTATTTACGGTACATGTTTATGCTTTTAAAGTCGTCATAAGTTAGGTCAATCTAAAAATTCCCAAGCCCACCAAGTAATTATACAAGTATGAAACTATATGACAGCAATCATGCCCCCATGCAAGTCTGGGAATTTCCTTGAACTGCACACATGGGTACTTTGATGCTGTTAAATGGAAAATTTCCATCGACGATCTGGTTTTACTTGAACGTTGTATGGTTCCAGAGTAGGATTTACGGAGGGCAATTACAAGTAAATCATTGAACTCATTTCTGTTCTCATCAACGAATTCCATGGCTAATTAAGTCAAAGAGAAATAAATACACATAATGTTGTTCTCAAATGTCGGATTTTGTGAATACATTATGCACTTGCAGTAATAATGATTCCATTGCAACGTCAGAGTATCAAAGGACTCCCAAGAGTTCCACTTCCCAGTGAATAATTACTTGGTCTAATTTATTGATATATAATTCTACTTCCACTGCACCGCAAATTTTCAACACGCTACGATGTGTACATAGCCCTACACATACAACCCATTACTTCGACGACACAAATTGAGCCCGCTTCGTGGTTTTTCTCTCTAAAACACAGGGTAGAGTGCAACTTTGTTTTTATACAGGTTCTTAATGTTCTAATTCTTACATGAGTACATGCGGACGGTATTTAACTTTCGAGATGGTAATACTTAAGATCCAACTAATAGTAATAGGTGGTCTCAGAATTGGGACTGCGCTGATTCACTGGCTGCTGCTCAAATGTGCAAATGTAAGTTACAAAATTGAGGATATTTTTGGAATGTACCTAGAAAGAGCTGCACTTTTCAGTTTAGAGTAGGTTAGGTATACCTAATATATATGTACGAGTAGAATCTTGGTGTGTGTGGTGGTTGGTTCTCATTGCGCTTAAGAATTGTAATTGAGAATTATTGAGATTTTCAAACGAAACGATCCATGGAATTGAGAACATGATTCTGTAATGAGGATTTTGAGCTGACGTCATAACTTTGATTTGATCTTTCATTTTTTAGGGACCTCAGCTACAATAATATTGATGACATTCATCCGGAAGCATTTCTGCCGACGATACAACTTGAAGATTTGTAAGATTTTTATGATTTACTACTTTCTCATTATATTTTTTATTGACTTTTCTCTCCTTCCGCTGCGCTGTATCCTTCGTCGCCTGTCATAGGTCAGATTTTGAATAGCGTACCTTGACATGGTGCAATACTGTCTGTTGATAGCTATATCCACTTCGCCCGGCCATGCCTCTCTGTTCATGATGCATTCAAAAATGGACATTGAGTAGCTTACAAGCAAAGTGGCACACATAAATGCATTCAAACAGTTTCGAAGAATTTAAAATGAAAACTTTCAGCACCGTAGCTAAATACATTGCATTTCTCATTATTCGTACCTTTTAAAAACAAATATTAACTTAAAAACCTAACTTCAAAATGGCCAAAGTCCGTCCATATTCCATTATACGTACATTCTCCTAATATGGATAGACTTTGGTCATTTTGCATTAACGATATGTATGGACATTGGCAAGTTTGCAATTAAAGATAAACCAGACTTATGGGATTTTGCAGCTACAGTAGCGGTATCTTTTCAAACATTGAATATAACGTGCCGCGTTGAGTTTGATACGTTCATTAATATGCATTACAATTTGATTTTGTGAAATGTTAGTTAACCGTATAGTTTTGCCACTTGAAACATGAAAATACTTAATTATGTACTAAAATTGATTTACATAAAATAAAATGTCTCAGAGTAAGTATTACAAGATAAAAATAAGACGTTTGGAATTGGACGTTGAGGCTGAACTGTTTGGTACATAATTCGAAGGATGTACTAGGAAAGGCGAAGGGGGGGAGTTGTAAAATTCTTAAAAACGATTGTAAGGCTGTAGACAAGTTGAATTGTAAACTTTTAATCTGTTGTGTTTAGGAATTTGGGAAATAATTATTTCTCAAACTTTCCATCTGGTGGATTGAGTGCAATCGTCCACTTAAAGATAGCCAATAATCCTAACTTGAGAGAATTTCCGGGTCCAGAGTCATTTCCTCAAGTGAGAACGTTGGTCCTTTCCTTCGCCTACCATTGTTGTCAATTTACTTCGTACGGTCTGGCCAAGTCCTCCTCATTGGAACCACCACTTCAAGAAAGTGTTTTCTACCCCACTGACATGGAATTCGACTCCGCATTATCAAATCTAAATCTTGCTTCGGATCTATGGCCTGGATTTGGTATGTACCTACTTACATTTATGTCCTCTCATTTTACATTTCCACACGCCTGCTCCCACCGAATAGCAATATAGGGTCGACTGTATCTAGGAACCTACCTACTTTAACATGCAGGCATATTACACTGTAAGACCTTGATTTCACTTGCAGGTTTATCTATGATTAACTTTAACTATAGTTAAGTTATCCATGATTAGCGTATGAAATCCGCACTAACTATCGGTTTTACCCATGGTTAGTGCGGATTTCACACGCTAATCATGGATAAACTAACTGTAGTTAAAATTAACCATGGATAAACCTGCACGTGAAATCAAGGTCTAATGGAGGTAAAGGACCTTCCATCTACTACGACATTGAAAAAGTTTTGAGATCAAAATATCTCTTGGTTAGATTATCAGTTTGTTCTTTTGTGATGATATCATGTTTTATTATGCGTTTTTTTTAAAGTATCTGAAATTATTTTTGTTACACTTTTTGGCATTGTTTGGAAAACTAAAATTAAATTAAATCGAGTAGTTTTGCCATTTTTTGGAAGGATAAAAATGTATATATTGTTCCTTTTTAAAACAATTTTCTTGTTATGTCGAATAAGATTGTATGTGTAAAGCCCCAAGTATATTCATGTAAAGGAAAGAGTAAAGAGTTGTTGTATTGCTCGTCTCAACGCAGCCGAATTTCATGTATTTAAGGACCATGCATACATACATAGATTCCCTGAATGGTGAGCATTTCTTCGTTTCGGCTTTCAAGTTATTTGGACGCTGATGGCTGATCCTATCTTTATATTATGCTTACACGTTAATTTACTATTTACTCAAATGGCTATTACACTACAATTTTTTACAAGATTGCCCACTTTCCCAAAGTTTTCTACTTTCTCCGTCCTCGCCTAACTTGGTCCTTGGATCCCCTGGTCGTCTCTCCAGCTCTCACATTGCATAATAATGTAATAATGTGAGATGGGAGCATCAGTTGTGCTTGTGTTTAATAGAGCCAATATATATCCGTAGCCGTTGCCATCTAATTATTGTAATAAAAATAAAGGAGGACAAGTCCTATCTGCACAGACATAAATACTGGAATGCATACAGTGTCCGATTGTTATTGTTTTGCTGTACTGTATGTATCTCTTCGTAACTATTTAGGGCGGCCGTCTCTTGCTTAAGTCCCGTCCTGTCCTGTAGGCATAAACTAACCTCGTCTAATACTTAATTTGTTCTGTCTGATGAAAACTTTTATATTATTTTTACTCTTTTGGACGTGGATTCTCTTTGTTCTTGTTGCCTGCAGTTCAAAACATTTCAAATAGCGGAGTGTCTAGTCAAGACTTTTGGAAAAATATTGGCTCAACATTCTCGACAGAAGCTTCTCCTATCGACTATGATCAGAATGGGAATCTGTTAACAAATAGAGATTTAGCCATTGCCAGAAGAGACATTCAATGCATCCCACTTCCAGGTTTATTTCCTTTTATTAATTTTCTCTCTCGTTCTCTCTCTCGCTGTCTCTACACACATGCACTATTTGGGAAAATACCGTAAACCTCCTGTGAGTTTCAACAGAAAGAGTTCAACTTGTGCTTTTACAGTTTGTACTTTGTACAGGAAATATTTTATTACAAGTGACAGTGTTTTGTACAAATACAAAAATACATTTTCTACAGCATCAGTTCCGTGTGACGAATGGAAGGTTTACGGTGCCCAATAGTATTATTAGTATAATACCGAAATTATATGAGAGTATAATACATAATAATAATGACAGTATACATACATTTGTATGGTTGAACTTTTTTAATGGTTCACAGATTCATGCATGCATAAAATTTTGTGTTTTTTTGTGGAACTTCAGGCCCATTTCTACCCTGCAACGATCTTTTCGATTGGTGGACTTTAAGATGTGGCGTCTGGGTTGTCTTTCTCTTGGCTCTTATGGGAAACGGCACAGTTGTCTTCGTTCTAATATTTGCAAGAACTAAAATGGACGTCCCAAGATTTCTTGTATGCAATTTAGCAATTGCAGATTTCTTCATGGGGGTTTATCTAGGTTAGTTCTTTTTACAGTGGAATCTAACTTTTTTCTTCGTGCCATCCACCCTCTCTCTCTCCTCTCCAATTCGATCCCAAATCTGTTCAACTCATATAGATCTTTTCTCTCATTTTCTTCTGTTCTATTTTATCAACAACCGTACTTCATTTCATTTTAACGTAAATATAAAACTTTTTTTCTAGACGTCAGTGTGAATATTGCAAAACTTGTTTATTGAATCTTGAGAAACAGATCTGCAGTCCTCATTCACTCACTTTTCTCTCCTTCTGTCTATCCTATCTGACTCTGTCTCTCTCTCTCTCCCTCCCTCTCTGACTGAACAAATTTCATAGTTTATAATAATATATTTTATGGCTCAGAGCTTGTGTAGTTTCTGTAGTCTGGGTAGGGAAATGCAACAAGATACTGATAGAAAGTAAATCCAAAGCAAACCATAAAAGTTGTTACAATATCTTTATGTACACTAGAAGGATGAACTATGAGAGAATGGAAGCTTTACACTTGATTCATTCTTGATGTAGGTTTCTTGGCCGTCGTCGACGCAGCAACGTTGGGTGAATTTCGACGATTTGCTATCCCATGGCAGCTCTCAAGAGGATGTCAAATGGCTGGATTTCTTGGAGTTCTCAGTTCAGAGTTGTCAGTCTACACGTTGGCAGTGATTACTATGGAGAGACATTATGCTATCACTCATGCTATGCACTTGAATAAGGTAGAGCCGAATTTCTCGGTTTTTCCCTCACTTTTCATGTTTTTTTTTCTCCCTTATTCTTTTGCAACAGTCAAAACTTTCAATCGTCTCAATGCCTATCAAAGCAAAAGTTATTGTTTTCCTTTAAGCTAGACGATATGTTCCCATTCTCCTCAATTCAATAAGTTCTCGCAATAAAATTTTTAACTTTTTTTTTCAAATCCCGTATTTTTGGTGTGCTTTCATCGTCCTTGTCTCTCTCTCTCTCCCTTTCAAAAAGTCAAAGTCGGAAGAGCATATAGGTATTGTTGAATGGATGGATGCGCTGGATGCTGAGGATAGTAAAATGTAAAATATGTAAAATAAGGATGATTTGTATTTGATTCACACAGAGACTCTCTCTTCGACATGCTAGTTACATAATGATTGTCGGTTGGATATTTGCCATGCTCATGGCAATTTTACCATTATTTGGAGTGTCCGACTACCGGAAATTTGCTGTTTGCTTACCATTTGAAACAGGCGATGCTATTAGTATGAGTTATGTGGTATTTCTCATGTTTGCCAATGGAGTTGCCTTCACGATTCTAATGGGATGCTATCTGAAGATGTACTGCTCTATCCGTGGATCTCAAGCATGGAATTCAAATGATACGAGAATTGCAAAAAGAATGGCTCTCCTTGTCTTCACTGATCTCCTTTGTTGGTTCCCCATTGCTTTCTTCTCCCTCACAGCTGTCTTTGGTCTTCAACTTGTGTCCCTCGAAGAAGCGAAAGTATTTACTGTCTTCATTCTTCCATTAAATTCATGCTGTAATCCATTCCTGTATGCCATCCTTACCAAGCAATTCAAGAAAGACTGCGTACTTATTTGCAAAGTAGGTTCATCTCCATTTATTATCATACTCACTTCACACCTTATTAATTCCAACTACCGCACATTCATCATATTAACGTTTGCCTTGACTTTTCGTGTACACTCATTCCCTTGTACTCATAATTGTTTTTCCACGTTACTCACAGGCAATAGAAGAGTCTCGTGTTACTCGTGGGATTGGACGCTGTCGTCATAGTTCAAATTTCAGTAACCGGCAAACCGCAGCAAATACTGGAAGTTTAGTGGAGAAGTCATCTAAAGATGGTCAACCTTGCATTTGCCACTCAGGGTAAGGCACAGAGAAACAATCATTACTCGATTTTATTTTGTGCACAAAAGAGAGCATAGGGACCTTTAGCTGTTATGATCTTGGAAATTTATATTTGCACATCCATACTTCCACTGTTTTTTCAGCATAACTAAATATTATTTTTTCCAGCTGTTGTAAGTGTTGCTGCCCATAGCCCTAAGATTTTTTAAAAACGCAGAGAGGTACACATATGGTATTTTTTGTAATCTTAGGGAATTCAAACGTATTATAAATGCCAACAGGGCTTTACCTCGTATGTAAACGGTCAGTTACAAAAACTTTTTATGACAGACTTGCTTTAACCCAACATGTGTGGCTCAATACATACCAATGTGTTGTGTAGAAAGGTCTCGTGTGATCGTATTGTATTGTAGCTTCTAGCGAATGTGATACATATTAGTTTTATACAGGCGAACGTAAATAAGGTAACAGATAGCAGAGCAGATTAGACACAGTCGTATGATGGACTTTGACTTTGATATCGACAGTGAGAGTAGCAGAGCAGAGTTTGAGTTAGTTGATGGTTGAGGTGAAGAAATTTTTGTATATGGTTGACAGCGTGGCCATGTATGATTTGATTGGCAAGGTTTCAAGTTGTAAATATGAGTTGATTCGTGGAAGTTGGATTCGGATAGACGAGCACACGGTAGAAGGGAAAGATGGAGGAGAGGGTCTTGGGACTGTAGCAGTGGATTGGGTGTAGTCCGATACATTGGAGGGACATGAGCCTGTAGATACAGAGATATATAAATAGGGAAGCAATAGAATAGGACATGATGATTATTTAATGGAAGCATGTCTTATTTCATAAATCTATTTGCTGTAGTTTACACCCCGTGGGGGGAGATGAAAATGGGAACGCCAAATATCGATTCATTCCTGCCTCGGAAAGATGGAGTCGCTATGGTCCATTGGGACGTTTCTTTTCTCGCTACATCCTCTGCCAAAATAATAGCAAAGAGGCTAATCGAAAGGTAAATCATATTTTCTCATAATTTCCTCCATTTCACATTTCACTTGACTCAACTTCATTCTCCAGCTCTCACCATGCAATGCCATACCATGGCGGCACCATTGCATTGTGGTCTGTCTTGTCTTGTCTTGTCTCTCGTCTCTCTGTCTGTCTTATCTCCGAAATGCTAGTATCATCTCTCTGCAGCTCTTGTCTCTAGTTACGCTTTTATTTCCCCATCATCACTACATCATTCTCAACTGTTCTTGATTCAACTCTATATGCAACTGTACTACTACGTACTACATGAGATACTTTATTTTATTCTTCTTTCTTTTTTTTATCTTCTGTCCCTTCGTACATTATACTGGTATGTATGGCCAGGATTTTATTTTTGCTCCAATCTCTCACAACATTTATTAAGCTTATTTGATCGCTCCTCTTTCTCCAAACAAAAATTTCCTGCTCCGTTTATCTTGAACAGTAATTTTAAAATAATGTGCACTTTTTTTCTTGGTAGCTTTCTCAATTTACTTTGTCTATATGACCGTGTCATTATCTTTACAGCGCTGGAGATAGCGATAAGAAATATATAGTATTATGGTCGGAAATGAAAATGTTTGAACTTAATTTTGAGACGGGTTGGTGGTTGGTTGACTGGCTGTTTACATTGGTGTATGTAGGGGTGCATGTATATTTATAGGTTGTTTGTCGTAACTAGTCGTTTAGATGATTGTTGTTGGGACTTCAGATTCACATTGGTGGTCCTAACTGCTGATTTATGTAAATCTGTAATAGAAATGTAAATGATGTGTGGGAATTTGTGTTTTCTGTTTTGTGACTACATTTAGGCGAGGGATGATTACCGAATGCGGAATGTGCGGCGCTTCCTTTATAATTCAACCCCAGGAAATTATCCTCCTGATGCACAGAAACACCATAGACATGCATCCGTTTCCAGTGACAATTTTAGCTCTTCAAGATCTGATTCCTGGCGTGTTCAGGTATGTGCATACTCAAAATATGTCCATACACAAAAAACAATGGTTAAGTCAACGAAAAAACTGTTGTCCTATTCTTCGTTTCTGCTCATTTACCTAAGTAGTTTTTTATGGCAGAACTGCAGGAGCCCGGATCTCTTTAAATAAAAGTTTTATTCAGTTTACTTTTTTGCTTACATGTTTTCATGTTCCTCAAAATTAAATTATTATTTTAATGGGTATGGAAGCTATTAACTACTAGATAATGTCTTGTTTGAAAATACGTTTTTCAAATACTCTTAAGACAAGGTATGACAAGTAGATATTTGTATCGCTCAAAATGGCGTCTCTTGAATTATCGTATTTAATGTACCTAGGTACATATGTATACACCATTTTATTTTTTTTGCATACAAGTTTGAATTTCAATTGCCTGTGTGGTTTATAGCTATATCTGAGCGCGTTCCTGATTCCTCATGATGTTTCTAAGTAACTGTAACTATGTAAACGTAAATTATAATTATTTTGTGTTGTATTTTCAAAAGGGTCGTTGTGGGATTCCTTTGAAATTGGAACCTCGACGGCGGAATTCATGGGCTGTAACGAGGAAGCCGTCTCAGGACTCGAATTTATCCAGCAGCCGAAATGATTCATCAGCCACCTCTAATAGTACGGCAACATGGCGTCTGTCTAGATCCTCTGTTTCTAGTGATGCTGCCAGTCATTCTGGTGGAGGAAAGTCGTCTTTGAAGAGAACGTTGGCGGCGGCTGCTGCCACAACTCATACTTATAGAAATACCGAAAGAGCAATAGTGGCCACTGCAGCCAATGCCGGAATTTCTAATTCTACGCAAAATTCTAGTAATAGTAATTCTGCTGGTGGCCCTACGAATCCCGTGACAGGGATTCCTAATCCAATCCTCAAGCCTAAACTTATCAGTTTTAAGGAAAATCCTGCAGCTATTCAAAATAATGTTCAGCAGCAACAGCAGCAGCAGGCTCTTCATCTTCAACAACAACATGACGAGGAGCCACCTTTAATAGAGCTCAACAGAAACTGTCATACAAAAGCTAGTCAGAAACAGAAACAAAATATTCAAAACGCAAGTAGAATCAGCAATGCAAACGTGTCAAGTACAAATAGCACCAAGCAGAGAGCCGTCATCGACGATGATGATGATGGAGTAATTGATGACGATGAAGTTAGTGCCAAAATTGCAACCAACAGACCTCGGCTAGTTCGTCAGTCCGCATTTTTCTCCGATGAGGTCGTCATTGAGCCAGAAATATGTCCAGTGCATGGCCCCCTCATCCCTGGAACCTACGACAACGATGAGGAGGACCAAGTTTCCGACATTGATGAATTGGATGAAGAGGATGACGAAGAGGGTGGAGATCCCACAAGTCCCATTCTAAGGAAATCAAATAATCCCTACAGTATTGCCCTTGTCATAGTACCACGAAGGCTCAGTACCATCTCATCACGGGATAGTGGAACGGCCATGGCAAGCATTGACGAGGAAAGAAAGTGGTCAGCCCTTGGGCCGGCGGGCGCAGCCATGCTAGCCAGTTCATCTAGTCCAACAGCTCTGCCTGGTACAAGCACAGCGGGTCCTTCATCTCTGAATCCCTTCTCCCCACAACCCATCAATTCCTCTGCGGATGTGAATAGTCGGAGGAAAATGTCCGAGCAACCAGTCAAATATTATGTCCTCCCCCCCTCCTCCACAGTAGTGAATCGGCCTAAGTGGCATAGCATGTCAAGTGTTGAAGTCATTCAGGGAGAAACGCAGCCCCAGGTGCACGTCCAGCATGCCCAGGACCAGAACGAGTCAAGGTCACATTCTCCCGAAGGAGACGCCGGTTCAGCCACTGGAGAGTCCGCCTCAGGTTCGACCAAAGATGACAAAGACAAAGATAGAGAGCAGCATGAGCGCCGTGTTTCTTTCCAGCTTCCCACGCCAAGTACCAGTAAAGCAGCAGGAATGATCTCCACCACCACTACCAACACTCCCTCGACAGCTCAACCCAAGTAGACAATTTGACAATAAGTCAGTGTACTATCTAGCTGACACATTTACTCATTCTCAGAAGGAAAAGGGGGTTCCACAAAATAGACTCCATTAGTCTAAATCTGTTTGAAGAAAAACACGGAATATTTTATAATTTGTTACAAGCTAAAATACAGGTCCAGCGGGGCTGGTAAAATATTAAAAATATTGAATAAAATTGTAATTACATATACACCCATAATACAACTAAATACATACATATACATATATACTGCCAAGATAGCAAAGCAGCCGCGGAACAAAATGTAATAACTTTTGCAAGTAAGCTATACTGCACCGTATGTACGTATAGGTGTAGGTTACAGATCGGAAAAAAATTAGCATAAATTATCTGTGAGGGGTTTTCAAATATAATGTTAAGAAAATTTTCCTCAAACCGATACCACCCATTGTACCTTTGCTTGGATAGACAGTAATGCTATATGTTCACTACGTCTACTTGACCGTATTTATGTTGATATCAATGTTAAAATACTGATATTTGAAAGCGTATATTAGCCTACAAGGAATCACCCACAACTTTTCGGTTGATTTCAACACCTACCTAACCGACACTACGTGAGAACTTTAGCCACGTTCAGTACCCCGAAATATTGCCAACTTTATAACGCCAGTCATCATTACTTTTGTACTACAATAATGCATTTATCTTTTTATCACTTTTTGGTTTTGTTTTATTTGCGATTCCATAGCACAGCTATGAATCGTTTAATTATAAATAATTATTATTATTGTTATATATTACTCTCAGTCTGACCTCTCTTTCCGTGTATTAATTAAAGCGCCATAATATTTTGTACTAAAAAAACTGAATATACTGATACTGATAGATCATAGGTAAATAGCGCTTTTCTACCTCTTTTTTTACTCCTAAAACTGTTCATACTATACTTAAATTTTCTGTTGATTAATTATCCATTGTTAATAATATTCGTTCACAACCATAAGTTCAAGTTCTCATACGTTGCAGTGTAGATGTATACATTATCGTAATATAGGTAGTTGTTATCTGCAGAGTTCATACCTAAGAGATAATGTAATTATTACTCTACTTCTAGATGAACACTTTGCGGTGAGATAATTACAAGACAAAATACAAAATGTGTACTAACTTAAAATTCATAAAAAGATAAGTAAAAAATATTCAGTTGTCTTTTTTAAATTGAACATAGAGTCGGCAATCAAGTAAGATCTAATAATTAAGAAGTTAGTGAAGCAGCTTGAAATTCGACAAAAAAATTGATACGTCTCATCTGAATTGCTTTCATTCGTGGTTTATTGTTCTTGTTAAATGTTACTGTTGTGTCTATGTGACCTAATCATATACCTACCTAATACAAATCTATACTGATGTATAAAATACTATAAAAAAAACTATTATACAAACATACTACTTATCATACATATACTACATACGTGCGTACATACACAAAGTGTAATTTTTAAAATAATTTATGCAACTATGTGTGAAAATATAAAATGTGTAATAAATCTGTGATATTTCTGTTATTATACTCAGTTTCGGGCAAGTTCAGTTAACTTTAAGTAAATCAATAATTCTAAATTCTACTATTAAGGTCATTTTTTGAACGTTCCATGATCATTGAATTACAAGTTTAGTGATAGAAGTTAACCGGGAAGATGCAATAGTAATAAAATCATGCAATTGTAGGTCAAGTAATGGATTTTATGAAAGCTTTATTGAATGAAATCGGCACAGTAAGTAGGTAACTGGATTTGACACAAGAATATGGCTACTGATATACACATACGTTAAGGAATTTTAAATCTGTCTACACGATTTAATTTAAATTTAATACGATTTACATACTTTAGAATATTCTACTTCAACTTCTAAACAAAGTTTTACCCGTCAAAAAATTAAAGCATAATACTTGCCCTTCTACATTTACATTTGTATTACTCGAAAGTCAAAGAAATGAACGCTGGACAGAGATTCAAGTGTCTGCCAGTAAAACGTAAATATATCTTATAACTAAATTTACTCAATATAATGCTCAATACACAGCAGCAATCCAATTTGCCTATGCCTCAAAGAAAAACAGTATTTAAGTTCAAACTACTATAGAAAAACAAAAAAATTACTGATTATGTAGATTATTAATAATCATTATATAACTACAATTAATCAGATCAAAAACTGTTCAGATGCTGAAAAATCAGAATACCAATCCAAAATGAGTAAGAACTACTCTTGAAACGTACAGCTACTGGAGTGGTGTAATTTAGAGTGCCTCTTTGGATGAATCAACAACTGCAGTAATTTCAGACACAGAGATAATTTCAAACGAGTGCCCGAGAGAATTATCGGAATCGGAAGGGGACACAATCAACCCTTCTGGAAAAACTGATCCATTACTAATAACGGATACTTCGAACTCTTCCTCTTCAGCTTGCAAGCTATCCACCTCTTTTCTCTCATTTGGCTTCTTCTCGTCTTGCTTGAGAACTAAGATAGAGAAGGAAAGCATTTAATAGTACATGCAGAAAATACTCAACCATATCTACTTATTATCGGAATTTTTAAAATACAGCCTCACTGGAGGGCTCTAAAAAAATCCAACTAGCTGTTTAGCTACGATCTCTATGACTTCTTAATCTACCGACAGGCACTAAAAAAATAAAAAGCATAATAATAATTATTTTATGCCTAATTTTTTAATTTTATAGTCTTTTATAATTATTAGTCACCTTCAACCAAGTTCAGAACAGGATCAGCAACAGAAATATCGGGATCCAGTTTCATTCTCTTTCTTTGAGAGCCTTCCGCAGGATCATCAGGGAGTGACGTTTTTCTCTTTGCAGAAGCTTTTTCTTCGCTTATGATCCCTTCTGGATCTATGACAGACACTCCATTACAGGAACTGCCAGCGCTAGGTTCAGAAGCACTCATCCAGTAAGCCGGAATCTCAGTTTTGCGAGTGCCGGTCCCACTAGCCTCAACTGTCGCACAAACGGCAGTAGTTGCATTATTAACTTTTTCAACTTCAGCTGAAATGTCAATTTCATCTTCAGATTCGGACATGCCAGAGTCATCCTCTCCATTAAGATTCATAGAGTTAGATCCTCGCGATTGAGCGCTGCTTCCATTTAAGTTTTTCTGATGGTCTACGTCTGCCTGCAAATCACTGCAGGGAGATACACGACGCAAAGCCCCCGGTGACGACGTCACACTCGATTCAACAGGGTTCGGAGGAGCCCGGCGAACTCTGAAAGAAAATAATTCATTATATCAACGTTTGTTACGACTTCTAATTATGACCACGCTTAAAACCTACGGTAAGATCATACGAATTAATCAATCGATGAGGGTCATTCATACATAGGTACAAGACTACTTTAAAATAATTATATACAATGTATCATTCCAAATTATTCCATGCATTTGGTTTTCCACTAATCAGTGAATCCCAGTAACCCCTAAATTCCGAATCACTACCCAATAGAGATTAAAATTAAACTCAAACGCTACTGCTATCAAATCTCGACAAATCGAATCGAATTAAAAAATTTGAATTTAAACATATGACTACATCATATAGCTCTTTTGCAACTTTAACTTTTACAATTTTAATACTTCCTAACTTTATTATGATATAGGTAGATACATCGAATCGTATCAATCGTATGTCCGTCCGGTTTGGATTCATATTTTAAGATTCAACCCAGTCTAGTGTTTATAATTACAAAGAGATTATATGTACATAAATAAAGCCAAATTAGAAGTTGTAAACTTACAAAACGGGTCCAGTGCCTTTAATTTGATCCAGAATACGCGAATCAATGCTCTTGTCCAGCGAGTAATCCTCTGAACAATACATGGCAATTTCTTGGGCGATGTTAAATTTCTGCCCTATGAGCTTGGCAACATCTCCGATTGTTCGGGTTTTAAAGGGCTCTATTTGTACCCATGCTTGTCTCGGAGGCTCTTCCACCGATTCGGAACTTATGCGAATCCGGAAATGGATCATTTGATCGACTTGAAACATCTTGAAAACTATTACCAATTACAACAACATCGCCTTTAGTACCTACACTACTGCTGTAAACTATTAATGCACTAAGAAGGTTCGAAAACGATAAAATCGTCGTACAATACTTGATCGACAATCCCAATCAGATTTCATTTATAATAAAATAACTATAGGTATGCCCGATGAAAAATTAAATTAAATTAAGCATTACAGCAATAGATTTACCTTATTCAGTCTTCTCTAAAAACACAAGAGTGGAAGATTTTGACCGGAGAATAAAGTTGATTCAGAAGCTTGCTGGACTTTTTCTTTGCAAATTGCAAGTTAGTAAATCGTAGCAAACTATCCTACAAATACTTTTTCTGAAACTTTAACAGTTTGCCGAGCTAACCCAAATTGTCAGTCCTGCTGACTTCTCAACTTGCAAGAGACAACTGACGATGATGGGTGAGATGAGTTCCTGAATGCTGAAAGTTATAAAAATATTATTAGTGAAACTGAATTACACCAACAAATCGTAATGCGCGTGGAGTTATAGCAGGTAAAGCGTTTTTCACATTTGACATTTTAACTTTTAGCTTTTAGGTACCTTTTTATTTCCATCGGGTAAGGTTCCCGGTCAGACAAAAGCAGATGTGAGATAATAATAATGATAACAGAATTCCAGAAATGCGAATTCCAAAATCCTTTGTCCAATAGAAAGGCAAAGTGCATTAAATACCAGCCATGCATCCCGCTGATGTACATACTGTATTGTACAAAGTACAAACCAGCCACTACCAAAAATAAAGCTAAATAACTGCTACAACTACAACTTACAGCCCCATTTGAAGCTGATAGCTGATTAATTTTGAGACGACTAAATACAATAAACTGTAGAAAAATGCAAGACGATAATATTAGAGCAGCATTTTTTAAAAATGTGAACAAAGCTATTTTATTTTACACTATCTAAAACTGAAGAATGTGTGAACCATTAATGCGTCTGCCACTGACGACTGATAACCGATTTTTAATATTTCTAAGAAACTGCCAAACACTGATTAGACAGAACGTTCGCCGTCTCGTCAAAGTCGTCGGTCGTGAAAGAATTCCGATTCCGATTTAGAGAGGGGCTGTTCAAATATTATGTCCAACGATTTAATTCGGAACCGGTCTTTTCTAAAAATGAATAACAAAACTACGTGAGTATTTTGTAACGCTTTAGAGAAGTCAAAGCTATAGAGCTTTAAAACTGTGACGAATAGTTTCGTGAAAAAAATGCAGCATAGTACATATTGTGGAAACTTCACAATCACAAAAATACTTAGCGTTCCCAATTGTCAATTGAGAATCGATACAATTCAAATTGTGAAGTTAATCACAATACTATTACAATACAATCTAAAATTACAATTCGCAATTTTAAAGCTCTAGTCAAAGCATGATCTTTTTAAAGATTGTTTGCAGTTCAAGATGCGACGCAAATAAAAAAAACAGGATAATTTGATTTGCAAATATAGGTGCATTACAAGTTCCTACATCACGTAATTGTAATTATCCCAATTACATAATTGAATTATGTAATTGGGAATGTACCACACCTAGTTTAAACTCTACCCCTGTACTGGCACTGGTTCATAAAATTACATAATTACTTGCTGGGCAATCATGCATTATATTAAATTGTTATTGTACTAAAAAATATTTAAAAAAAACAGACTCTTCACTTTTTTACCAAAAAGCCTTGAGACATTGCAGAATTGGTCGGAACCAAAATGCAAGTAAGGCACTAATACCTTACACATCTTAAGTGTGCAATACAATTTTCTAATTTAAAATATTTACCGTTTTATTTAGGGCTTCTTAACTCAACAAAACAATAGTAAAAAGTAACAATACACTGTAGCTGTAATTTACAATTAGGTACTACCTAATTCCCGTTCAATTTCATTACAACATTAAGGCTTTAGTAGGCACCACATGAGATGTCTACTGGCTACATATTTGCAATATTGTAATTATCATTAAAATTTAAATTACCTATTTCTATGAAAGAACTCTTTTCAAAACATGAAACTTTCAAAGATAATTTTTTCCATCTCCATCCAGTAAAATTTGTGAAAATGTATACGCCCCCCCTTTTTTTGCAAAACATCTTTGCAAAAATCGACTTTTTATTTTACTTTTTTGCCTGTGTCTGAACTACTTGTAGGTATGATGATCCCTCAGTACTTTTGAAATGCAAGCAAACCAGCGTTTGGCTGGTTTGAATTTAAAGTGTTATGGTACACCTCCAATTATACGGTGATATATTTGTTTGACTAATGAAATATTACCTCTTAATTTTATTTATCTATATTATAGTCTGCAAAATAAGATTTCATACTCCTCAGCCATACGTTTCGCTATTTTCACTGAATTTTATTTGTAAAATTTGTAATTATTATTACAGCCGAATTACTATTTTGTCAATTGTTCTGGACATGTTCTTGTTTTGATTTTATTTCTTGAACTTAGCAAGCTTTGCAGCAGGGGCCTGCATTCCGGCAGCCATACCGGGTGGAACCGGCTGTGTTCCCGTGGCAGCACTGCCCTTGTTAGCACTTGATCGAGGTATACCTTTAGGAAGTTGAATCCCACCCACAGTGCCCTCACCCCCCATCCCCACCTCCAATTTCTTTTTCGGATTTTTTAACTCCCGCAAAATCTGCTTGTACTCTTCCTCGGAAAAGTCCTGCTCTAGCAAACTCATCCTCGGGGGTCTCCCCGTCTCCATCACAAACTGAATGGCCTCCTTGTGCCGTCTTCGGACTTTCAAGCAGTTCTGGACGAACAGAATGGACATTAAGATGGAGCACACGATCAGAAATACACTGAAGCCAACGTACAAATTAACAACCAGATCCGCATTCTTTCTAATGTCCTCGTAGCAACCTTTCGTGTTGATCGCCTTCAATTTTTCGTCTTTGTAGGGAAGGCTGTAAGGATCCGACTGTCTTGCAGCCCCCGCCTTTTTGTACTTGCGACGACCACGGTGTGTTTTGCGAGTTATCTTTGATTTGGATGAAGGAAGCAGTAAGTACAAAGCAGAAGAAGCATTATAATTATTATAATTACAGTTTATTATCCAACTTGTACTCTACTCGTAAGGATGACCTATCTACAATAAAAAAAAGTGTTCTATTGCAAAAGCACGCTTTTTAAAACATTTCTTTTGATGCTTTCACAAAGCTTAATGCTTATGTGTACAGGATGTGTGGGTTTTAAACAGTCTAATAAGAAATAAGGGAGGCCTGGGTAAAAAAAACAGGCACAAGATTTTATTTAACTGAAGCTGAACAAGAGCATGAAATATGAATCTAAGATACGGAAATCATAAAGGCATTTGTTATAATTGATATTCTGAAAAATGTTTTCATTTACCAAAATTATTACTACAAAAGTTTAAAAAAAATTCAAAATAACTGAAATATTATACGCTCGGGTAAAAAAAACAGCAGTCACCGGTAAACTAGCCATAGATTATTTCTATGGCTAAATGTGTCAACTGCGGTTGTTTTTTTACCCGTAATGTTTTGTCCTTTTTACCCAGGCATAAATTATTAGCAGCACATTTTTAAAATCCCAAACAAGGACTATTTTGAGGTTATTTTGACACCTAATTTTGAATTTATCGCGTAGAAAATTAAATTTTGTGTCAGAAACGGGTCTACACTATGACTAAAGTTGAACAGCAAGGGAACAGCAGCCACACTTCGATGATGCAAATTGTGGCTTGTAACGGTAAATTGAGCATACGTATTGCTTAAAATTTAAAATGCTTGCCGTTTTTTAATTAAAACGAATAAAATTTGTAGAAATCATATTTTAGATTGTTTTTTAATGCTCGTTTTTTTGGCGACTTAAGTTTTGAACCTTAGTGGAGCCAGAAGACGGTATTAAAGTTTTTCTAATGCTGTTTTTTTTACCCGGTGTTTTTTTTACCCGGGCCTCCCTTACTTTTTAAATTGGGGGTTTTCTACGTTTCTTAATAGTTAATTAAGTCTCAAATAAAGTTTATCAAAAAACGTGCGTTTTACACTAACAGGAATTTTAAATCAATTTCAAAAATTACAGATTAAAGAATTAGGAAATCCATTTTGATATTTTCTGAAACAATATTATAAAAAGCAACCATTTTAGTCAAGTGTAATAGTGGTTGCGTACCGGTCCGTCTGGGCCGTATAGTTGAATGATGATTTTATTCAAGGCAGATTGGTCCACCTTTCCTCTTTTTGTCGGTAATGGGATGGGGAGCGGGGAGCCAGGGATTTCTCGGTCTTTAAAGAAGTCGTACATGGTCATCGGGTCCGGCGGGATGACCGGGATGCCACTGGGGACGTAGCACGTGTCACTTTGACCCTCAGCGAGACTGTGACAGCAGGAGAAGGGAATATCTTGGTCCACTGCAGGATTCAGAATGAATGCTCGGAAGTCTTTGGGACCGTAAATACCACAACAGCTCTAGAAATACCAATTTGCAGTACTACAAGTGTTTTAATTGCAATACATGCTGCTATATATATAATCCGTAGCCACGTTTGTAGTTACAAATAGTAAGTTGGAAGCTTACATAGAATGCTTGCGAATACTGAAGGAATGAAGGGATTTGGTTTTTAGTGTCGTATTCTTTCTTGATGAGTCTCAGTACTTCGCCGGGTTCTAGATTCGCCGGCTGATAGCCACATAGAATCATGAGATAGGCACAGATTGTCGTAATGCCTGCTATCATGGGCACGATATACTAATCCGACATGGTTGGCAACAAAATATAAAAAAACATTGAATAAACAATAAAGGAATTTGTACTTCATGAGCAAGGAAAGGTAGAAACCGGTGACTGATGAATAACTTAAATGGAATAACAACAATATGTAATGCCAGTTAGTTGAGTCTGTGTGTATTTTACCCAAAAAGTAAAGCAGATGTTGTTGATATCACATTTGATACTTAGACATCCAATGATGGCCATTACAACGGTTAAAGTACTAGCAGCCATAAGCAGTTTGACCACAACACTGTCCACATATTGAAGATATGTATATTTGACCTCAATATGGTTCACCCCAAAAGCGAAGGAAAATATGAACATCTATGAAATTCAATTTGTAATTATTTCATTAATTCATCATTTATTTTATACATATTATGTATAGCTAATGCGTAGTGTAATGTGTAAGTATAAGTTACAGTTTATAGTACATTAAAGAATCGTCTCAAATAAATACCCAAATAATCCAAAAGGCTGAGCAAGTGAATTTGAAGAATGACGCCATTTTGTGTTGTTGTATTAATTCTACTGAAACTGAACTGATGAGGTGGAAGTTACAAAAAATGAAATTAAAGTTGGTACAGGATGAAATGAAAAGGTCACGTCATGCTGGCGCTGCTGACTGGGCTACTGTAAGGTCAAATATATCATATTATGAATGACGTGATTGATGGATAAGCCAGGCTGGATTTACGTGTTATGTACTAATTAAATAATCTAGCAACTTTTTTCCCCAAAAATTTAAAAAAAAATTCCCTTACAAATTCACAATAATTCAGAAAATGACCTAAATTCCGTTCCAAGTTTAGACGATGCTACAACCAACCCCTTATTCCTTTATTTTTAATTATTATTACAAAATTGAATAAAATTAAAATAATATAACGAGAATAATTAATACATTATGCAAAGTATGCAATCCATAGTGTTGCCACTAACAATTTTACGAGCAAACCTTGACTGCAAAGATACTGTCTTTTCCATGTTTTTTAAAACCTGAAAAACATTTTCCCTACATTTTTTGAAAGGCCCAAAACAAAAATTTCAAAAAAAAACTGAAACGCAAATGTCCATCGAAAATTAAAAAAGTTAAATTTATTATCAATTAAGGGGGAGAAAGAACTTTCCGTCCGTATCCAAGAAAATGCCCTTTCCAGAAATGTATGAAAATCAATAATAAAAATTTTTCAGCTAAATATTAATTTAATTAACATTTAGCTGACACCACGTATTTGGATCGTATTATTTAATTATAAATTATCGCAGGAAAATACGATTATTTTATTATAAAAATAGAGAATGTATAAGAAATTATTTGTTGCTTAAAATTGTCTCACAAATGTCATAAAGGTACAAGATTTAAGTATGTCAATATTAATATTTGTGTGTGTGTAGAGCAGGGCCTATTTTAAGCAGATTTAACTGCGTGCCAAATGGAAGAAAAGGGCAATTTTGAGCTCAAAGGAGGAATTTTGAAAAAGGGCAATTTTTGGCTCGAAAAGGGCAATTTTACAGCGTTTTTTTAAAAATATGCTAACAAAAAGGGCAAATCACTAGGTGCCAATTTAAAGGCTGCGTGCCAAAATGCTAGGGCTGCGTGACATTATGGCATCCAGTTAACATGTTAAAATAGGCCCTGGTGTAGAGATCATCGGAAAATACAGTCTCGACGCGGCGGAGATGATATTATATTTTCTGATGAGGACGGGATCAGATTGATCGTAATCGATTCTAATTAAATTCGTATTGTTTGTAGCAGGGTCTTTTTTAACAAGTTAAAGGGTGGGCACGGTGCCCACCAGCCCTACCACTTAAATAAAATTTGCCCACCAGGTTTTCGTACGCTTTTTGCCATTTCAGGGCCTTGAGGAGCTTTTTGTTAAGATACGCGAAACAGTCAATTAATTTTATATGTGCTCTTTTTTGTGACATACAGCCCACCAGTTAATCGTGCGCAAAAGAGGCCCTGGTTTGTCGTCTGGTCAATATCATCAGTTCATCAGTTCTGGCTGTAAATAAACAGAATTAAAAGCCATTGCAATACGATGGACACCACAAAGCCTCTGTATACCCATAGTATACAACCCCCGAAGCCCTTCCGAATCGTTATAGAAAAACTTGTAGGGATTATTTTGCCGTATAAAATGACTTTATTATTCAAAACATGCATTAAAAATTGCATGTGCATGCATATGGCTAAACAGATTACTTACTGCACATTTTTAGCTTAAAAAAGACGTACGAAAAACCATAAAAAGACTTATTGAAGAAAAAAGAATTATAATTTAGCAAAACTGGTTTGAAAAAGGCAATAATTCTTGTCACTGTGCGCATAAGTGCATGATGATATGAGTCAAAACACCTTGAATTTAAGATCATAAGAGATGTTCACGAGTGGGCAAGAGATAAATAGAAATTAATGTTGAAGGAAAAAGTAAAAAACTAGATAAAAAGAAGGGCCTCATTCCCCGCTGTGGTCGCAAGGGAGCTAAAATCTGTGAGGGATGATAATTTGAATGTTGCTGGACTGCTGGAGCTGGAAATGCTGGAGCATAGAGAGACGTGCGGAAGATGTGAAGGTAAAGTACGCAGTTAGGAAAAGCTTCCTGGAAACGACTGTCGTGGAATTGAAAGATGTGACTGGACTGTTGCACCAGCTGGATCTTGTTTTTTTTTGTGGGAGAGGGCCTTCTCTATAACTTCTCGTCATCTCCCAGTTGCTCCCAAATCTCATATATTCCCTAATGCTTTTGCCTTTATTAGGGGCATTTCACTTACTACGCTACACAGATTTACTTAAAGGTTTACAGTACAGTAAGAAAGGATTAATGTTTTCATGCCTGTGAAAAATGCCTTTTGGCATGTATACTGTTTATTTTTTGCTGTAAAATAATGTACCAAAACTGTTTAACCTTCTCAAAACGGTAATATGTATGTACATATATCTTATTGTTAGTTGAAAATTTTTTAAAAATGGTGATTACCAATTTATTTTGACCTTCTTTAAAGCGTTTGTTACTAATTTGGCCTGACTTTGATAATGCCAATTTCTTGTTTTGCATGCTTTTGAAAACTATGATTTCTAGTTTTGATCTTTTTGAAAGTTTTATTCACTAATTCTGCATGTTTTTGAACACGTTAATTTCTTGATTTGACCTTTTTGAAAGTGCCAGTTCCTAGGTTTGAATACTTTTGAAAATGTAAATTTCTAGTTTTGCCTTTTTTGAAAAAGTTAAATTGTAAAATAAATACTTTTTAAAGTATTGTTTCCATGCTTTCCTAGCTCCGAATAGGTTATTAAACCAAAAAAGTGTAAAGTTAGTTCAGTAAAGGTTCACACTCAACATTTCATAGTCCCTTACACAACACAAAATGACAAAGATGGTGTCAAAAGGGGAACGATTTTTCAAACAGGCTGTAGGTACGTGTGTGTACGAAAAACTTAACCACATTAATGATAATTTATGTAACGCCTTATTATGAGGGAGCCATGTCTGTCACTTAAATGACCCATGAAACTTTTAGTTTCTAGTCTAGACGTTTAGAATATTTTGAAACTGTACATAAAGTACATTAGGGACAGACATCATTTTGGAAACCAATGCAGACATTTCCCAGCCAAAGATGGGAACAACTTTGCTGTTAAGATTAAAATTCATAGATATGATCATACGACCTTTTTTGCTCTTAGTTTTGCATGGAAATGTCTCGCTTGACTACTTAATGTCAATATTTGCGAACATGTAGGTAAATTAGATATTTTAAATGTACGTGGGTAGAATTTTTTTTAAATTTAGGGTGTTTGATATTTTTTCAAAGTAAGAAATTTGTATTTTTGCAGAATGTGAAATCTACATTTTTTAGTTACAATAATTTACACAATAATAAAGTATTTGTCAGAACGAATAGTTTATCGCGCTGCGTTATTGAGTTACGACAGCAGGCGTTTTTTAGTTTAAAGCACCATATTTATTTTGCATTTACGGAATAAGATAAACGATTTTTGAAAATCCTTAATTAATTATAAACTAACAATTAGGCCGGTTCTACTTTCTAGAGATCAGAGGGCAAGAAAACAATGAGGACTGTTTATAAAGCTATCAAAGCAGTTTATTGACGTAGCCTGTAGCACCTATCTATACTAATAAAAAACAAGGGGCTGGCCCGTTGTTTTTTAACTTCTAACTGGTCTCTTACAGACCATAGGCCTACGGGTAACTTTGCAATACATTCGCGCAAGTATCCACCAAGTATTGGTGCAATTTCTAGAAAAGACAGAAATAAGTATGTATATAACAGGTAATGCAGACGACGTCCAATAAGGAATACATGTGTGTACATACTAAAGCCACTAAATCGCGATTTTGACCCCGGAGATGCCCACACACTTGCGTCGACCTTTGTGTTTTCTGGGTCTACTCTTTAAGGGTTTGCTATAATTATGGGAGAAGATAGAAACTAGTTGAAGGCAGGAGAGGAGGTATGAACCACATTAATAAAATAAGACGGTCTCGAAATAAACTTAAACGACTTTTACAAGTTGTTGCAATTTGCGCGACAGCTCTAGTGCCTAGCCTTAAAAAATCCCCCCCCATCCAAATCTTACCAGCTTGTTTTGATATGTATCTGTTTTAAATCTTGTTTAGTGAAAGTGTTGTTTGTGAGAGTAAATGGGGGAGTTTATAAACGAAAAGAGGAAATAAATGCCATTAGCTCGTCGGGTGACGTAACTTGTGGACGTCCCCCGTGGCTGTCCGTGTGAGGGAGCAGTGGAGCCATAGAGCAAATGGCTGGAGGTGCTTTGAGACTGGCTTTGGTGGCTGCTGCTGGGTGTCCCAGTGTCGCTCGTGGATTCAATTTTTTTCGGCCGAGTCTTCACAACGGAACTCACATGGATTTTTCAACTGTTCCTTCCTACGCGGATCTGACACTGACTGAGCCCCACTGCGTTCGTTCATTCGTCTGCCCAGAAGATGCTCAGGCGAATGGGATAATTCCTATTTCCATCCACACGACCAACATCTTTCCATTCCTCAAGTCTACACTTGGCCAATTATACATTATTATTATTCTTACATGGGATTCCGGAAGCACGGGCAAGGAAGCTAAATCTCACAACATTCTCCACTCAAATCTTCAACAATCGCTCTCAATTCCGTCTACCCACATCAACATCACTCAATTAAACTAATTGTAGGTTAAATCTTGTAAGACTGCTACTCCCCGAGTACAGCTACACGAACTATACGTACCTTCAAAGGAAGAAACAAAAGTTGAAATTCCTTATCTATTTATCGCAATTCATCGCAAGTCTCGCAAGATCGCAAAACCACCACAACAACACACAACTACGAAACTACGAAACTACCAGTAAACCAAAACACAACCACATTGCTAGCAAAATCAGCAACACAACCAAAATAATACCAAAAAGTCCCAACCACCGATTATCGAATCGATATCCAAAATCCAAGTCCAACCCTCAAGTAGAAGAAGAATTGACCAATTTACCAAATAATTATTATTTTCCAAATCTTCCTCTTCAAATGGGCTTCTTCCCCATGAAGTTGAAGTAGTTCCTTGAACATTTTGTAATTTTGGGTGTTTGGACCTACAAACAATATTTTTAGTGTTAGTGAGTGTGCCGGGATCTGGGATCACGGAGTCATTTCATTCCAATTTCCAAATTTGCTTCGTCAGAAGATTTTGTGTGGTCACTAGGTTGTGCTTGTATGTTGTAAGTTGTTTGTTGGTTGGTCCATCAGTCATTCGTGAATGTGGTGTCGAGTAGTTGATAGTGATCGTTAAATCATTGATTTAATTACAAACGTCCTCAACGGCTAAGGGGGTCAGACTTTGGACGTTCGGACTTTTTTGGGACCCGGCAGGAGGTCAGGTCAGGAAACCCCAGGGGAAGACAAGATCAGATCCAAATCAAGGACTAAGCATCAGTTCAATATTCAACTACACATATATAGTTAGAGAAAGGGAAAGTGCAAGTGGTGGTTTGATTTAATTTGATTAAGTGAGCGTTTCGGGATGTATCTTGATTTGTG